>LNAC01000041.1:1782415-1847556 GCA_002007465.1 Ailurus styani | reverse complement strand
CTTCCTTTCTTTTCTTTTCTGTTTTTTCAGCCTCCCTGGCTCTGTATCCTTTTCTTGGTACTGTATTCTCTTCTTGGTACTGACTTCATTCTTCTTTGCATTGCAGTTACTGAGTACTTTCTTTTTTCCTTGCCAATAGATCATAAACTATTTCAACTCTTTCGAGGTAGGAATTATATAATAAAATACACAATCCTTTTGTGCCTGTTTTGCCCAGCACAGTAGTGCAGGTAGGAGGGACATTAAAATTTAGTGAACTGCATTTTTTTTTCTTGTAAGGTTGGTCAATCATGATCTTCTCAGTAGGAAAAAACCTTGCAGAGAAGTAGATTTCCCATTTCCTGGAAAGTCACTGGTACATTAGGCTCCAGGCTTATGTTGACTCACCAGTTTCCTAGATCAGAGAGACACTCAACACCTTGCCTGGAGAGGCAGGCGGACCTTTCACCACTTAATCTCATATTTACCTCTTATTTCCAGACTGCAGTACTGATGTGATTTTGTTTGAAGTTGAATGCAAATATAGTTCCAGGTTAAATTGGCCTGGAAGGTAAAGAATCTCATAACCACCTGTATTCGCAGCAGGAAAATTCTACCAAAAGGAAGGATCCGTAGCCAGGAAATCCATTCCCTTTCCCATCAGATCCTCTTGGACTTTCTCCTTCTACCATAGTGACCTGTCCTTCACTGCCCTTTTTGATCCACCCCATCTTGTCATCCACCCCCAAATTGTCATTCTCCTCATAACTGCCAAAAATCACTGTTTTTTCATCTTTCTGTGACTTAGCTCAGTGGGGCTGAGAAATTCAGGAACTAAAAAGCTTCCAGTTAGACCCAGGCTTCACTACCAACCTNTAAATAAATAAAATCTTAAAAAAAAAAAAAAAAAGAAAAAGAAATCCCAACTCCAAGCAGGGACGTGGGGGTCAGGCTCCTACAGACTGCTGGCTACACAAGAGGGCAGCTTTGCCAGCTGAGAGCCATGAGGAGAGCAGCAGGGGAGCCTTTCCCCTGCTCAAGCAAGTGGAGGGAGCAGCGCCTGCCCATTCATGGTCTCTGCCACAGAGCCAGCAGCTCTTGAGCTCGGGGACCATAGAGCCTTTCAGGATTCAAACTCACTGAACTCCCAGAGGGACCAAATAATGCTGTTCCTTCAAAATGGCACCCCCACACATGGAGTGAGGACCATGGTACCAAGGATTTCAATACANTCCCAACTCCAAGCAGGGACGTGGGGGTCAGGCTCCTACAGACTGCTGGCTACACAAGAGGGCAGCTTTGCCAGCTGAGAGCCATGAGGAGAGCAGCAGGGAAGCCTTTCCCCTGCTCAAGCAAGTGGAGGGAGCAGTGCCTGCCCATTCATGGTCTCTGCCACAGAGCCAGCAGCTCTTGAGCTCGGGGACCATAGAGCCTTTCAGGATTCAAACTCACTGAACTCCCAGAGGGACCAAATAATGCTGTTCCTTCAAAATGGTACCCCCACACATGGAGTGAGGACCATGGTACCAAGGATTTCAATACATGGAGTGTGGCAAAAAGACCCACCATGAACATTTCAAACTGGGCTTTGCAAAAGAGCAACCTGCAGGGGACAATGGCACCCGGGTTGGGTTGGATTCCCTCTTAAGTCCAATTTTGTTATACTAACGGCTGTAACATGCCACTCTCTTGTGTGAGAACCAAAGCTTTTATATGGGCTCCTCACGAGCCACTCCAGGGAAAGCTGCTTTTGGTGGAGTCACCATTCTCTTACTCCCTCAATTCAACACCCTCACCCACCTGCAGGTGATAGTGGCCTTAATATTTCTTTCAGCTGCCCCCAATAAAATCCAATTCTCCCACCTGGTATTCATACCAAGGTATGGATGGCCCAGAGTGTCTTAATAAAGCATTATCCATGGCATTTTTAATTTTAATCATTAAACTAGAGCTCTAATTAAGCTCGAAAGTGAAATTTAACACAGTGACTGGAATGATACTGGATCTCTGTAGTAACTTTAAACAAATCATAAAAGAGAAAGGAAAATAAGTAACTGATTACAATGACTGATTCAGTAGTTCCACTAATTAGCAGATGGATATTGGTTTTGGAGAGGACTTCATGAAACATGAAAGGCAACTGTCCTGGGGGAGTCAAGAGTTGGTCCATGAGTCCTGGTTCTGTCATTTGCTAATCGGATAATCTCAGGCAGTTCACCGAACTATGAAATGGAAACCATATGGAAGCATCCAGTACAGTGTCTACAATATAATAGATGATCAATAAATGTGCTTTTGATAGTTCTGAGCCCCAATTAAGCCAGCATTTACACATCAGAGAAGCTTTGGAGTAACCTGTAACCTTGACATTGATTGTTGGAATCTGCTACCAAATCAAGAGTCTTTGAGAGTGTGGTTTATTGCTTATTTCTTGAACTATTCCCCCTTTCTTCTCCTCTGCCTTCCAGTACATTCACTGTGCAGTGAATGATCTGAGAAGTCAACCTTGGGCCCTGAAAGTAAAGTCAGAGAAGTAACACAAAATCTAGAACAAGGGTCCAAGGCTTGAGTATTTATTCAGTGTTTTTTTTTTTTCAAGACAACACTAGGGCTGGCAAAAAGATATTATAAAGTGCATTTTTTAAAAGAGGCATTTCCAATGCTGTGTTTGGAACAGGAGAAATGAAAGAGGCCACTCCTTAGAGCATGGGCTATAATGTTCATAGATCAGGGTCCTGTTTCACCTCAACCTTCCCTATCAAGGAAATTGATCTTTTGCATGATAAAGAGGATAGTCTGAAATAGTTAACAGGTGATTAAGTTTTAAGATAAGTGAGAAGATATAAGTAGAGTACCTAATCCATTTAATTGAATTCAAGCCTCCAGACCCAGAGAAATTCCATTTCAGAATACTGAAAGAACTTGAAGCTGTTGTAACCAGCTCCTGGGGGAGAGAATGATTAGCCACCTTAAAGGAAGGGTTAACCAGCTGCCTAGGGTCAACAATGATTACAAGACCAAAGGAGATTGCACACCCAAGCCTCCCTGCTCCAGCAGTCTCTACTCTACCAGGTGTCCCGACATATAAGCAGGCTAGTTTATTCCTTCATAGAATTAGGATTTTGAATGATTGCAATAGACTGACATGAAGCAACCAAACCAACAAAATGAAATTTAATGGAGCACATGGTAAATCCTGCACTTAGTATTATCTTTTAATCTGTGCAAATACAAAGCAGAGGAGATGTAGAGTAAGAATAATTCATGTTCTAAAAGGTTAAGGATCTCGGCTAAGGAGCATGTGGGAGGCGAAGTTGGCTCAGCGACCTACTGTTTGGTTCAGTTCAGGTCATGGTCTCGGGGTCGTGGGATTGAGCTCCCAACACTCAGCACAGCACCGAGTCTGCTTCAGGTCTCACTCTCCCTCTGGTGCCCCCTCCACCCCCTCTGCCCCCTTGGTCGGGACAGAATGAGAAGAGAGCTGCTGTACTTTGTCAGACCTCATCTGTCCTATTCTGTTCAGCATGGTAGGAGTCCAGGGAAGGGTAAATAAGATAATACAATTCTAGAAGCCATGTCATGTGACAGCTTTAAGGACTGGGGAATGTTCATTTGGAGAACAGAAGGCTGTTCAGTTTTAGTGACTAAAATATGACAGAAGCCGTTATTTTACTGTGTGGCTTTAGAAGACAGAACTAAGATTAACTACTAGATAAAGGCGAGCTTTTATCTCATGTAAGGGAATGGAAACTTATGGTGGTTGAATACCCACCATGGACCTTTGGTTGTGCTAGGTGCTTTGTATTCATTTGTTAAAATCTTTCAGAAACCGATGGATTTGGGGTGGGGGTGGTAAGCTCCCTGTTGCTGGAAGTCGGATCTCCAGCTCAGCACTGCTCATATAAGGCAATAGTGGCCCCTCTTCTGCTTCCCAGACCTGGGAATGCCATCCAGGCCCCTTTGGAGGCAGGCTCTCTAGATGCCAGAAAAGACCATTTGTGCTTCTGCAACGTGGATTTCCAACACATCCAAGCTTCCAAGGCTCCACGGGATTGCTGACTGCAAGCACGGGGCTACAGTGTCCTTATTTTCCTAAACTCATATTTCTTAGCCAGTCTTGAATGTTGGGACGCTCCCACATCTGCATGGAGAGGCTGGGCACTAGAGAAGAACCTGGGAGTTCCAGGAACGTGTGAGGGATTATGTGACCTGTCAGGATGGCCCAGGAAGTAATACTCCGAGTATAGGGTTCTCGGCCGGTTGCAGCCATTTTCTTCTCACATAACCTGTAGTCTTAGCATCACTCCAGTGCTGAAACCCTCCAGCCTAAGGAATGCTTCTTTGGGCCAGTGCGCTCCTCATCGTTCCCTTCCTCCTCCCCCACCTAACTTTTTATAGCACCCAATATCATCTGACATTTCTATATGCCTCTACTCATTAGAATCAGGACAGAGATTTTTGTGTGTTTTGTTCATTGCTATCATCCCAGGGCCTAGATCACTACCTGGTCCAAGGAACAGTCTCAATAAGTACTTGTTGAACTGATGAATACTAATTTTACTTATTAAAGCTCACAAAGGGAATTGTCCAAAAGTGACAACTGATCCATCTTACTGCTTCAACTGGCTGATCACATTCCTGCCCTTTTTGGGGAAGCCCGCTGAAACGCAAGAGCTTTTATATGGCCACAAGAGGGCGCTGTTGACCAGTTTTTCATATTTAAGGAGTCATCCTGAAACCCTTCACCCTCTCCTCCCCAGACCCCAAAAGAAAAGGTGGGGCAGGGTCACGTCTACAGTCAAAGCAAACATATGGTGTGTCTCTGCCTTTCCGGCATTGCTGTGCAAGTGAAATGCAGTTAAAACCTGTGTCAAGAATTGTCTCGAAAGGACAAAAAGTCATCAGAAAGCAAGAGCCTGAGAAATGTGTAGGAGGAAAGAGATGCCAAAGGTGCAAGGAGCATTAGGAAGAAGGCAAATGAAGCTGTCTCAGGTCCGGAGGGATCAGAGGAGACATTATGGGAGAGATGGCATTTGAATTAGGATTTGAAGGATAGGAATGATAGGTGCAAAATCGCGTTTTGCTGATCTTACACACTACATTTTATAGGTCAGTTGAATTTTAGGGTAATTCTCTTCTCAGTTGAGAATGAGTAACCATCTGTGTGCATGAAAAAAGAAAGTTTAACTTTTTAGGACATCTACTCCTATAATACATAGTGAAATATAAAAATAAAAAATTTTAAGGACAATGGGTTGTTAAAATATTGACTGAAAGCAAGTCTTATATCCACCTCACGATTCTTCAATTGAATAGCCTTATACCCACCCCCGAGGAAGTGGAGAATGTTACAAATGAAGACCTGATTTTTTTCTCTATACTTTCTTTAGTATGGAGCAGAGAATGGATGTCCTGGGGGGAGGTTTTCTTACCTCTAAGTGCAGCTTTTCTCAAAATGGGTGGAAACTGTGAATGCCTACTGAGGCCCCAGGACTCACAGACCAAATTCACAGACCAACACAGTGAGCACTGGTCAAACATATTCTTTATTTAAGAGAGAGCCATTGCAAAGGGAAAGCAAGGGACTAGAATGAAATCAAGAGGTCAGATGTCCAAGTCAAGGCTCCCACTTCCCCACTAGCCCCAACTCGGGGCTACAGCCATGTTCCCCTTCTCCACTGGGTGCCATGTGGAGCCCCCCACGTCATTTCAAACTAATGCGGTAGAACTTCTTCCACCTCTAGAGTGAGGAAGGGAAATAAGACCTCCCTCAGCCTCTTCAAGGTGTCCCTGCTCATTATCATGGGTAGGGCATCCACAAGAAGGTCTGGGTTTATGTACTGCAGGTGGAAAAGCGCATAGCCCAGCAGCCTAATGAAGATCATGATCATGAAGACAAGACACCTGAAATGTCTGCAAAGAGACATTCTTGGTTAGCATGAGGGACAGGGACAGCCCAGGATCCAGCTGTAAGAAGTGAAGCTCACACTCTTAAATAACTGAATTGTTTTCATCACGTAAAACTGATGGGGAATGGAGACCCAAAGGATGAGGGTAGGGGATAGGTGATGGCAGAAAAAGATCGATGTAGTGATTAGGAATTGCATATGCCTCTCCTGACATGTAAGCCCTCTGACAGAATAGACATCCATATAGGAAAAAGTTGGAGGTGCCAAAGGAGATTATCCAGGTACTACATATGGGGCAGGCCTTTTGGGGGTTGCCAGAAAATGTTCAGGACTGTCACACCTATGAGTATCATGACCAGTGGTTCTCTTCCGGTCCACTGTGGCAAGGAGTGCTAGAATTTGAAATAAGACTGGGACATCTCTGACATGAACATCCAGGCAAAATCATTAGGATAGGTTTTTTCTAAACATCAAGTGTCAAAAGAGACCAAGTTAAACAGTAAAGTGTGTGTGTGTGTGTGTGTGTGTGTGTGGGTGGGTGGGTGCAGGTGTATTTTCTTGTGTGTTCCCAAGAAAATTTCACACTGAAATCTGGTCTCAGGCCTTCAGTCTTTAATTATATTGAAATGCCATAAATTGAAGCTCTTCATTAAAGTGCCACATGGAGCATTTCAGAGTTAGTTCCCTTGTTTCAAAAATTAAGACAGAAAAAGCATAGAGAGTTTGGGTGATTTTTGTTTTCTAAAGTGTTACAGCCTACAGTAAAAGAACTGAGAAAATTAATGAGCCCTGAACCATCTTCCCAGCAAAGAGTATAGCAGAGATGATCAGGTTCAGGATCTGAAAAATAGAAATGGGTCATACCAAGAACCATAAGAATGGAAATGCAAAGTAAAATGCAGCCTACAGCCTCCATCTTGAAGAAATAGCTACTTTTTCCAACCACCAAGTTCTGCATAACTCTGGTGTTGAGGAAAGGAAGGAAAGAAGGGTCGAGGGAAATCTGGGGCTGCCTGATATTTTCTGACTGGTGGGTGTATTCATCCTTATTCCTTATGCCCTTACCAAGTCACTCGCTCCTACAGAGTGAATGTGGTCCACACTGGGTAAAAACCAAGATTCTACCACTTACCTATACCAAAAGAGTCTCCTTTGCTTCTTAATGATGGTCTTCTCCTATGGGAAGTGAGAAAAGCCACAGCTGTGCCTGTCCATGTAGTCAGAAAGAGGCAGTGTAGCAGGGTAGCCAAGAGCCACTCAGGAGTCAGGAGTCAGGCCGCCTGGGTTTGAATCCTGACTCTGCCACTTCCTAGCTTCCACAGTGTGGAACGAGGTATTGAACTTCATTTTGTCCTAACTCTAGGCTTATTCCAAGGGGGAGAGGGATGTGGAGAGCAAGGAGAGAGAAGCCAGGGGAGGAAGGGATAAAGGAAAACTCCAGTGTGGGACAAGGAAGACTTACCATGTTGCTTTGGATGGTCTCTACCAGAATTGACCCAGGTTTCACTATTTGGGAAGAGTTGTTCTGGGCTTTGAATCTGGGTGAAAAAGATGAGATCCAAGAATGATATAACATAATCTGGGAGCTGATGAAAGGTGCTTTTCTAAGTCATGCAACATCAATGATTTATTTCCCAGATTCTTGATAGCATTCACGGTGCTCAACATTCAAAACTCATAGCTGCTCAACATACAGAGATACCTGGAAAATGTGGTCCATTCTCAAGGGAAAAGACAGACAATGAAGAATAACCCTGACATCACTCTAATATTGGGTTGAAACTGCAGGAAGTCTCACACATGTATGGTCCCCTGACTTATAAAACAAGGCACCACTGAAAAATGCGTGTTCTCTTAAGTAAATGGCACTGGGTCAGTAGGCTCTCCACACAGAAAACCATGATCTTGATCTCTGCCTCTACCATAGATGAAAACAAATTCCAGATGAATGCAAATCTAAGTGTAAATGGTAAAATAATTTAAAAAAAGAATTGTAGGAGAAAGCTTAAGAGAATAGTTTTATCACCTAAATAAAGGACGACAAAAAAACAAAAATCAAAAACCCCAGAAAAAAGCAAAAACGGGTCTGAGAAGCACTGCGCCCTCCCAAGACTTCCCAGGGACTGTCACACTGCTGTCTATCAGGGACATCATTTTCCCAAACTTACACTTCTTTGTCAAGAAGCAGCACCTCTTTTTCCTTTTCCATCCGCCTCAGAATTTTCTGGTATTTCTTCCCATTGAAACAAACAAACAAACAAACAAAATTGTTATAATGAAGAATCTTGCCATATTTCATTATGATGTCATTGATGATTCTCCTTGAGACTAACACCTAATACTCCAAATGGTGCATGCGTGAGTGTGCACACATGAGTAGGGAAAGATTCTAATAAAAATTGGGAGATAGGACTAGATGGATACGTATGAAAAGAAAAAAAAATACTTCTCGCTTTGGATTCTGCTTGTATTCAAATCCCAGCTCTGATGCTTACTGTTGTTTTCTGGGAGCACATTACCTAATTCTCTTAAACCCCAGTGTCCTCTTGATTGTAACAGTATCATCCCCATAGTTTTACTGGACAAATTAATGTAGAAAAATACTGTATGTGAGGAGCTTAAAAATACTGTATGTGTCTTGCCTGGCACCAAGTAAATCCTTAACATACATCTGTTTTGTTGTTGTTGCTGTTGTATAAAAGGCATTTTCCCCAGTGGCAAATTTTAGCCTAATGAGAAACCAAGGAACCCATGGCTTTGGAGAAATTCTGCCTCTTCTCTGAATTGCCCATACAGATAACATACCTTTATGTAGTGGGCCTGGTCCTTACAGAGCTGGTGCAAAGATTGGTAGTCACTCTCTATCTAGAAAGAAGAGAAAATTAACAAGTCTCATCGGAACCAAGCCTGGGCTGCTCTTGGGGACCCTAACTGGTGCGTTAGACATTTGGCTGGTTACCTAGCAACTTCTGATTTTAAGGGAAAACAAGCATATCACAAAGCAGTGATCTCATTATTCATGGGCACAGCATAATTTTGAGCCAAAGCAAAATTGTTTGCCCGAGTTGTCATTTGCTTACCAGGTGAAACATCTAAGAGGTTATCAGGAGATCAGGACATCAGGAGAGGTTATCGGGGCACTTAGGTTTGGGATTCAGCAATAGGATTTTGAATGTTAGAGGTAAAAGGGTGTTCAAAAATGGTAAAACCAGTACTTCTAATATAAGCTTTCTTATCCTTCACCTGCACGTGAATCAGAAATTCCTCTGCCAGAAGTTCCTGCTCCTTCCCCTCCCATGCCTCCAGCTGCCCTGTTTTTAAGACTTTGGGGTGCTCTCCCATTTATATCCTGGACAGACCCTCAGTGAGGAGACACTGCCTCTACCTGGAGCAGTTCCTTCTCTTGCTTCGTGCAGGATTCTGTTGACTTTTGAAGTCTCCCCTGGAAGACAGCAGAAAGTTAATAGCATTCTTTTGTGGAAGGCAAATGAGTAGTGATCGCCCTCTCTCCAGACCAGTAAAGAACATGATAAAAATGGCTCTCATGTATTGAGGGATTGAGGACAAGTTTTCACCATCTGGGGTGGGCGCTCTCATTAACCCTATCAGATAGATGAGGAGACAAAGAAGTTAAGCATTTAACTTCTTTAAGAGTCACGTGATGGCAGAGCTGACATTTAAGCCTCGGTCTTCTGATTGCCCAGGCTCTGAGCCTTACCATCTTCCTTCCTCTAGCCCAGCTGACCAAAGCTCACAGGCCTCTTTCTCCCTCTTATCTCCAGAGGGTGCACTCACATAAATCTGCATAAAGTTTCCCAACAGGGTTTCTATCCTCTGTGGGGGCATCCAGTTCATTCACTGATTGAACAAATACTGATCATCTAGTATTGCCAGGCACTGTTCTAGGCACTGGAGAAATAGGAGTGACAAACATAGACAAAATCTCTTGCCCTCATTGGATTTACCTTCTCATAGAAGAAAAAGATAAACTACATTTTAAAAATAAAACTTTTTTGCACTATAATCCATGGGTTTGGAAAATGAGGTAAGATTATCGACACATCTCTGTATAATTACGGAAGTTCATATTCTCATCCTACCTGAATATCCATATTGTGTGTCATTTGGACCCTAAGCTGCTTGGCAGGTCCTGATGTGCCTTCAGCACGTGTGTTCTAGTGACTGATGAGCGATGAGGTCTTGAGCAAGCCCCTCTACTTTGATGACATTGAAGTGACCTCTGTGGTTACTTGACTTACCATGTTATGAATGCCCCACAGGCCATGAGGTCAAGTAGAGGGAACAAACGACATTGGCTCTCCTCGGAGAAGCACACAGACATTCCTAGCCTGGGAGGGTCCCTGAAAGCAGTTCCCCCTGAACCTAGACTTGACACACATCTCCCAGAAAATCTCTAGGTTTGCACTTCTACTCACCTTCAGTTCTGCCAACATCAGCTTCAGGGTTTCTTTATTAAGGCCATCATTCTTTTGTCTCCTTGAAATCTGAAATCCCCGAAACCGTGAACTGAGTGAGGCACACAGACATAAAAAGCTATGATCGTGGCAGACTTTGTGGGGTCTTGGGGCTATGGAATGGTGGTGGTGGTTAGTGAACTTAGTCCCAGGTAGAAGCTTTATAGAAAAGTGTCTTCTTCTTGTTCATGGGAGCTGTCTGACTCCAGGCTGGCTCCTGATGTCCAGGCTGGCATCTTTTTGCTCCCATAGGGCCATGAAAACAAGTGCCCAGGGAGCAAGGAGGATGGCGTGGGGGGCGGAGGGGAGTGGAGGAACAGAGCGGTAGGGGGAGGGAGGGAAAAATCTTTTTTCCTATAGTCAGTCCCTTAGCTCTCTCAGCAGATCTGTAATCCCAGGGAACAAATGGGGGTGTTCATCAGAGTTTGTCCTAAGAGATGCACTGGATGGTGGAGGGGACAGGGCACACCTGTTTGGCTGGTTGCTCCTTCTTGGGTCTTTTTTTTTTTTTAATATTTTTTGTCTTTAGAGATTTATTTATTTGAGAGAGAGAGAGAGAGAGAGAGAGAAAGAGAGGGAGGGAGGGAGAACGCACAAGCAGGGGGAATGACGGATAAAAGGAGAGGAAGGGGTGCCTGGGTGGCTCAGTGGGTTAAGCAACTGCCTTCGGCTCAGGCCAGGATCCTGGAGTCCCGGGATCGAGTCCCACGTCGGGCTCCCTGCTCGGTGGGGAGTCTGCTTCTCCCTCTGACCTTCTCCTCTCTCATGCTCTCTCTCATTCTCTCTCTCTCTCTCAATGAATAAATAAAATATTTAAAAAATAAATAAATAAATAAAAGGAGAGGAAGAAGCAGGTTCCCCATGCAGCAGAGAGCCTGATGTGGAGCTCGATCTCAGGACCCTGGAATCATGACCCCAGCTGAAGGCAGATGCCTAACCGGCTGAACCACCCAGGTGCCCCCTTCTTGGGTCTTTCTGACTAGAGAGTTCAGGAGTTCAGATGATTTTGTCAAGATTCCTACTAAATGAGCCTCCATCAAGGATGGGCCCCCCTTACCTTCTTCTGAAGTTCCATCACATTCCTGCTCAGAATCTTGTTACTTTTTTCCTGTGGAAAGGGAGAAGTAAAGGGGATACACCTGCTCTGCTTCTGTACTTTCCCTCTCTCTGGGTCTCTAAAATATGGTCTGGGG
The DNA here is from genome assembly GCA_002007465.1 of Ailurus styani. Taxonomy (NCBI): domain Eukaryota; kingdom Metazoa; phylum Chordata; class Mammalia; order Carnivora; family Ailuridae; genus Ailurus; species Ailurus styani. Next base: position 1,836,000 of record LNAC01000041.1, on the reverse strand, counting down.
ATAAGTTTATTGAGGGGGAAAAGGACATTCTGGCCCCACACAGAGGAAATGGGGAGAGAGCCCAGGCCTGGGGCCCTCATGCCAAGCGCTTCATTCTCAGAGCGCTCTGGTCTGATTTCTCCAGACATAGCGAGGACCATGGATGATGATCTCATGGGAAAGAGAGAGCAGCAGCAGACTGCAAGCCAAATGCATCACACAGTCCTTTTCTAGATATCTTCTTACCAGCTTTGCTGTCTCTGATTCCAGGTTCCTCAAGGTTTCCTCCTTCTCAGATGCGATATGGTTCAACTCCTCCCTCTCGTTGGCTCGTCCTAGTGACAGGGCAATCTCTCCTTCCAGACTGAAAAATACAGATACCCAGATGTGGATTAGTCATAAGGAAGCTGACAGCGCCCCAGCTTAGGAAGCAAAGGTCTCGGGGGGGCCACGCTGAATGCCAAATGCATTGGCAATACAACGTCAGCCTCATGTGGAAATTTAATGCCAAAGTCTATACGTAAAGTTTCTTGGGGCATCACAGTTCATGCTTCAGAATTTAACACACCAAGATTTATCATCAAAAAAAGGAAACCTTCTTCCCACCTTCTCTTTATTCCAAGGGGCATTCTGTTGAGGAGAAGCCCTTCCCTCAACAACTGCAAAGCCTGACCTTTGAATAGCTTCTTCCTTCTCTTGAATTTTTCTGAGAAGAACTTGATTTGCCTCGTGCAGTCTCTGCAGGTCCTTTTCAAGGTCTGAGTTCAGGTAGTCAAGGTTTTGTTTTATGACTTCTAATTTCGGTATTTCCATCATCTCCTGCCTACAGGAAAATCATCTTTCTTACTGAGCTTAGGACAGGAAAACAGGGGAGCCCTAAGAAGATTTCCCCTGGTAATCTCATTCATCCCCCATCTTCTGCTGTTACTATATCTAAGCAGCCCTATGTTGTAGTTTTCCATGATAAATTGATTTCTATAGTGTTTTTCATAGAATAAATTCCTGGAGTCGAATCACATTTTTTAAAAAATTTTTAAAAGATTTTATTTACTTATTTATTTGAGATAGAGAGAGTGCAATCAAGAGAGCAGGAGCTGGGGAGCAGAGGGAGAGAGAGAAGCAGGCTCCCCGCAGAGCAGGGAGCCCAATGCAGAACTTGATCCCAGGACCCTGAGATCATGACCTCAGCTAAAGGCAGCCACTTAACCGATTGAGCCATCCAGGTGCCACTCAAATCACATTTTAACTTTAAATATTATAAATGGAACCCATTAAAACAGAAACCTTTTATAAAGCAGAAGAAATTTTTTTCATAAGAATAATTATGCTCCAACTTTCTTATTATTTTAAAAAATTTTATGGAGTACACAGAATCCAAGCTACACCTATAAAGCATTTAAAAATCTGCCAGGGTGAGGGGATTTCTTTAGTTCCCTTCTGTCACAGTCTCCTCTCGCAGTTTATGCTCCGTATTTTCTACCCGAGTAGGGTAGGTTCACTGGCTGGGGGTGGGGGGCAGGGGTGGGTGTGGATCTTTTGTCCAAATAAGACTGACTTGCTTTTTGAGACCTTAGCTATTTCTGAAAACCCCACCATGATTAGTATGAGGAAGTCCAAATATCTGAAACTAAAGTCTTTTCTCTGCAGGAAGGGCCCCAGGGGCCTGGGGAGATAATGTGCATCATGGCGGTTCTCTCCCTTCCTGGATTGGGGCAGAACTTTCCCATAGCAGCTCCTCTACTGAACTCTATCATTTTTATTACTTACACATCATTCAGTGGGTTCTGTCCAGCTCCTTCCATTGTGGGTTTCCTAAAATGTTAACACATACATTTATTATAGAAATGTCGCGCTTAATGTCCAACATAGTAACGTTGCCCCACACTGGCCCAGGAGGGAGCAGGCAAAAGTTTGACCAGTCAAGACAGAGCTGAGAAGAGGCCCATGCCTCCTAGACTCTCCTGCTTTCCAGCATCAACTGCAGTGTTTTACTAAATTCCAGTAATCCAGATTGTGTTTTAATTTAAAATTGCATAAGTGAATCCCACTGGAGTACAGAAATCTTGTTTTCACAGTTTTTCACATTTGGGCTACTTTTCCCTTTCCTGGCCTACATTTGTCTGGTCACAGGTAACGCGCTAAGGGCACTCAAGCTTATGTCTATTGGCAAATGCACTGAGAGTTCATTTCTAACCCACATCTCTAGGGAAACTTAGGGAAAAATATAATAGAGCAGAGCCAGAGGGTCCCATAAAGCTGGCTGCCTGATTTCTAGGCCTATTGCCATACGTTCGAACAAGCTCTAGATGTCATAGGCTGAGTTGATTCTGAAATAGCAGCAAAAACAGTCGGGTGAACAGCAGGATACAACTACCAGCAGGAAAAAACAAGTGTTGGGCTCCCAGGAATGGTGTCTCGTAATCACCGCCCCAAAACTAAAGTTCAGGACGGAAACCAATCTAAGAAAAGTAGAGTTCCAAACTCCCCTCTCCTTTCATGTTCCAGCGTTTCTTCTTTTCTCTTTCCTCTGAAGCTTTTTGGCTTTCTCTTTTTAATTCCTTCTCACACCTCCTTCCCCTTTCATCGCTCCCCTGCATCTTTCCTACTCTCTTTACGCACAAGGCATCCCAGCCTTTGATGATGCCCTCTGAACTCACCCTTCTCTTCCCAACTGAGATTTCTTCAGTTCCCACTGAGATTTCCAACCAATTGTCCGAACTTTCAGAAAAGGTATCTCCTTGCTGATTGAGTTCTCCACATATCACCAGACCTGTCCTCCCAGGCAGGGTGGGGCAGCATGTCATAATGGGTAGGGGTGCGGAGCGAGACAACTCCACATCACCCCTGTAAGGCAGCGTGGGGGCAGAGTTCGGAACTTCAGGGCAGTTTAAGTCTCTTCCTACACAGCAGTAAGATCTATGGAACACATCTCTGGACACAGGGTAAATCCTCCTCAGATGGCAGGCAGCTCTGTGGAACACATTTCTTTATGTCCCCAAGTCGTTAGCCCTAGTGGCAGTTGAGGTCACTCTCCTTTCTCTTCCTCCTTTGACTCCTTGTGATATGTGTGCAGTCTGCTGCAGCCAAATCCAAATTATGCGTTGCTCTTGAAGGCATCTGAGAGCTATGGAGCATGAGGTAGGAATGTTCGAGAGCGGGCCCAGAGGAATCAGAGGTATTTTATCTATGGGCCAAGCAAGCCCTCCTTCCACCAAATTGGATTCTTGGAGCTACAAAACAAACGCCTTTATTTTCCCCGAACTGGCACTGCCAAGACACTGGGAAGGAAAGGGCTGATGTTTCAAAGATGGGATGTATGGAGGTGGAACAGGAAGGAGGAAAGAGGAGTGTTAGGTCCTGAAACCTGATTCCACTGCCTCCTTCAAAATTCCTCCTAATTTTCTGAGGTCATAAGTTAGTGGAGCACTAGATGGGACTTCACACACCAGTGTCACTCTGCTAAGCAGTCTGGATTCTCTTATTAAGGCAGTATAAAGAACTGGAGAGATATCAGTGAAGGTGTGTACTTGGATTTCAGATCTGTCCCTTAAACTCAATTCACTGCTCCGTGATGTTACTGTAACCTTTCCAGCAGAACTGTGCTGATCTCAAGTCCCTAGAAAGGGCTTACAGACCATACCACTGTCCCTCCAAGAAAATCTCTCTCCCACACCACAATATCTGTTGTGACCGTATCCATCCTTCTTGGCTCAGTTCAAATGCTGCTGCTTCTACACCTTCCCAGATACCATGCCTTCAATCCCAGCAGAATGAATCCCCCCAACCTCTTTTCTCCCCCCTTTTTATTTTATATTATTTTTAAGAAATGTGCACACACTGGTCTTTATTCCACAAACAGGCTAAAAAGCCCTTGAGGGTGTGTGCTTTAATCGAAGCCATTTTGATTCCCCTCCCCCGTTGAGCTCCAGGAGAGCCATTTACACAGAATTAAATGGGAATGTTGACCCCTGGAGTTGTTCAAGAAGGGGGTGTCTTCGAAAATGGAGAGTGGAAATAGGCTGGGGAGGGACAGAGAGCACCTGAGTGCCGTTCCATCCTGGCATTTCAGTCGTGTGACCTTGGGCAAGTTGCTTGATCTCTTTGAGCTCAAGTCTTCTGACCTGTGAGATGGGCATTATTCCTACTTCACAAAGTTACGGGGGAGATGAAAGGAAATAACGTATGTGAAGCTCTTAACGCAGTGTGTGGCACACGGAAGCACTTAATTCTCATCCATTCTCCAGCACAACACATGCTCCATTTTCCTTTTATTACCTTTGCACGTGGTGTTATGCTGAATGTTTTTAGAAGAAATGAGTGAATAAATGACTCCTTCCTTTCCCTTTATCTAGAACAGGTGTTATCCTCCCTTTCATTCTTACACCGGAGAGCCTCTCCCCTGGACACCCCGGATTAGTACAGTGTCATTAGCAAAGCAACCATAACAGACTTCTCGACAGAGGGCCACCACCCTTCAGAGGCTGATGATCTATGGTCATCAGGAATGCAGTTTGAAAACTTCTGCCCATTGTCCCAGAGCAGTAGTTGCCTCTGCTTGAGAATCACCAATGAAGGACATATTCTCTACACCAAACTATCTCTCTCTTTTCTGTAAAGACAACTGCACAAATTCACGCCTCCATGAACTCTTCCAAAATGAACACTTCTTAGCTTATTGCCCCAAGTAGACAACGTGCACTTTGAAATGACCATGCTTTCCTCTTTGCTTTGACACTGAGAAGCAAAAACACATTTGAAGCCCCAGATTTTTGTGAGTGTACTGGATATTATGGCCTGTGTATCTTTCCCTTAGTCCTATTCTATTCATTTTTCTGTGGTTCTGATTGTTAACTTATTTTCCGCTGTTTTGTATTTAATAGTTTAAGGTGACACAACTATAGGTAAATTTAAATATGGATATAACTAGAGTTATAAATAATAACAAATAGGTAAAGATCTGAGAGGGGTAGTGTGTTTGGGTGTCATAGGTAAGAACATTGACTCTGGAATCAGACCACACTGACTTTGCAAACCTGTTTCACCCCTTTCCAGAGGTGAGGTCTTGGACAAATTACTCAATCCCTTGGACTTCAGGCTTAGCATTAGTAAAGTGTATTTGGATCATTCTATGGCATATAAGATACTTTGAAAGTGTGGGTCCCATAGATATAAACTTTTCCCCCCCAACTCCTAAATAAAAACTTTGACGAGTAGGGACCATGAGTTCTTTTTCCTTGGTTTACCTCCATACAGTGTGTAATCTATGGATGTGAAGCACTCACTATGAATACATAAGCAAAATTCTTTCTTTCTTCATACAGTTCCATTCATGTCATCCTAGCAAATAGAAAGAATGCTATGGGGCACCCGGGTGGCTCAGTTGGTTAAGTGTCTGCCTTTGGCTCAGGTCATGGTTTCAGCCCCACATCAGACTCCTTGCTCAGCGGGGAGCCTGCTTCTCCTTCTTCTTCCGCACCCCCCGCCAACTTGTGCTCCCTCTCTCTCTCATTCTGTCAAATAAATAAATAAATAAAATATTTTTAAAAAAAGAAAAAAAAAATCTATCATGTGTATCAAGATGACGAAGACTTTTTGACTCCTGTTTTTTTTAAAAATCAGTCTAAAAACAATAGCTGGTTACATTTCCTATGGCCCGCCCTACACCTACTTACACTTGTGATGACTCACTGGGGAGCTCTAAGCTTCAGCAGCTTAGGAAAACAAAGATTTGATGGTTCCTATTTACTGTTTTGAGTTCTGATTTTTATTCTCAACAGCTTAGTTTTACTGAGAACAGCTCCTGTTTTGTTCCAAGACCCTGAGGCCAGAGGAGGCCTGTGCTAATTTGCATGGTTGCAGAATTCAGTTTTAACCTTTTTGTTAGAAATCCCCCAAGTCAGAAGGGTTTGTGTCCTTATGCTATTTTAGTGTTCTACAAATATCACATCATGGCAAGACAAATTGTTGCACTGTCAGGAATTAACTCTGTTTTCTGATTAAGGAGAATTACTTGTCAGTCAGTGGGTTGTATACCTGGAAGAAGATCAAAAATTTGATTTAGTATGTGTCTTATATTCCTTGCTTTACATACAAATATTTTTAAAATTTCATCTTTTGAGATTTAAAAAGAGATGCACTTATTTTACATTTTGTATAACATTTCATAATATGAAGACTAAGTTGTCGATCAAAACTAAGAGAATAAAATAAAAATTTCCTATATCGTAAGAGGGAGTTGTTTAGAAGGTAACAATGGAACTGCACAGTTGGTCATCAAAGTTTATAATACCAGGATGGAAATAGAATGAATGGCATCAGCACCAAAAAAGAAAAAATATCCCATCCAACACATCATGATAAAAAACTTCTCTCCTGATATTCTTACTATCTGGGAGGGATCTACCTACTAATGAAGCGGAAAAGCCCAAAATGGCCGCTTCGCCGAGATGGGAAGCCCCCAGGGATGACCTGGCACTTCTCTACCAAGTCACTCCCGCATAGACAAAGACCTGCGGCACAGCCCTGAGCCAATCCCCGGTGAGACCCCACGAAATACCTGCCGCATGGCCCCAAGCCAATCAGCGATGAGACCCCGCCAAAAAATTCCTAGTTTGCCTATGGATACCCTCCCCAATCATAACCGGGTGCTCAGCCTTTGTGAAATGATTCCACCGGGCCTGGCGGCAGTAATAAACTGTGTTCTCCCAGCTCTCCGCGTGCCTCTTGAGTTTCTCGGTCACCTCCAAACTTAGGCAACACCAAGAATTCCTGGATTATTTTTAGGACACTGGGTCACTTAAGATAAAAATTAATGATGACAGTAGATTCTTGAAACTCTAAAATCTGGCTTCTACTCTGTAATGCAACCTATAATAGAGTGTGTGGAAAATTTTGCTGGTGTATTAAGTGGATTCATGGAAAAAAGAAAAATTCACTTAGACAGTTTTTGGTGTGGCATAATATTTCATGTGCAGCAACAAGACCTTTTTAACAAAATAATTTTTTTAAAGATTTTATTTATTTATTTGACACAGAGAGAGAGAGATCACAAGTAGGCAGAGAGGCAGGCAGAGAGAGGGAGGGAAGCAGGCTCCCTGCTGAACAAGGAGCCCAATGTGGGGCTCGATCCCAGGACCCTGAGATCATGACCTGAGCTGAAGTCAGAGGCTTTTTTTTTTTTAACAAAATAATTTCTATATAACCAATAGTCTTCTATGCTGTCAGTGGGATGTAAATTGGCACGATAACCATGGAAAACAATTTAGAGCAAACATCCACTTTGGCCAAACCATTTTTGGAAAACGGTAAATGACAAATGACAGAGCATGCACCTATCTTACTGGCCAGCAGGCTCACTATACAACATACTCTAAACACAACTCTTGTGCATATACCCAGGAGGGAATGTACAGTAATTTTTACACAGTACTGTTAATAATAGCAACCCAAATCTGTCCATCAACAGTAGAGTGGAGAAATAAGTTGGGACACACAGCAGAAGAAATAATTTACTATTATTCTCAATAACATGGTTAGATCCCCCCAAACATAATATTGACTGAAAGAGGCAGAATGTATGCCTTCTAAGTTGAGATATACCAAGTTCAAGGTAGATTAAACTGAACAATATTTTAGAGTACATTTTGTAGGAAATCAACCTGTTAAGAGAAGGAAGGGAATAATTTTCACAAAATTCCCAATAGTGGTTAATATTCTCAAGGAGAGAGGGGATGATATCAGGATAAGGTACAGGAGACTTTTGGAGTAGATTTTGCATTCTGGCCTGGGTACATGAGTGTTGACTAATTATTATTCCTTAAACGCTACACATGTGTTTTGACCTATGCGTCTGCTCTACTTCACAATCAGGCATATAGAGAAAGGCAGCTGGGTTTGGGTTCTTGATGTCTGAGGTCCCTATACCTCCAGAGAATGGACAGGATGTAGAGTCCACAGTTAACAGCTGGAAGAAAGATGAAGAGCCCTTCGATGAAAGGCAATCTCCAAATAGACATTTTCCCTTAGTCCGAATCTAGTGTAGGCCTTTTGAAACAATCACTCTGGATTTGCCACAATGGGAAAGTAATGGCAGGCATGGCTTTAAGCAGAAGTAGGAAGGAGCCCATTTCCAGTGAGGGGCACTTGGTTCTGAGGCTTAGAATTTGCAAACTGCCAGTGAGGGGGCTCCTATTGCCCATGGACGTGTTAGGGTTGACCCACAACATGTTTATAATTTTTTAGTTAGTTGCCAGCAACTTTAAAACTGGAGATTTTGTATGAAAATCTTGAATTTCAGTTCCTCTTGAAAGATCCAATATGGTAGCATTGGATCCATATTTAGACGATATTCACTCTCTAGTCAGCACTGTCCTCATCAATCCCTATTGGCTTACACTCGGGTTGTTCATTAAATTCATCCAGGTCTGAAGATGTGTCCGACACCTGACTTGTGGATTCTGTGAGTGGCATGAAAATATGGTCTTTTTGCTTTTAGTTTTCCAGATATAAGACTGGGGATGGCAGAGGCCAAGTAATGCCTGCGGGGGTGGGGCACTAACTCACAAGAACCCTGAAACAGCAATGAAGGCCCTTGGGGCCTGCAGCAGGGTTCTGGCAGGGAGGGGCTGGGGTCAGTAGGCATGGCCAGTGGGAACCCCCATTGCTGCTCCTTCACAGCATCCTGGACAGGGAGAATGTCAGTACACTCCCCTTGTGTACACCAATGGTGAACACTTCCCTCCTGCTTTCTTCCTGGATGACAGAAACTCAAGATCCTGGTATAACAGAAGGAGGGGTGGATGGCAAGGGGAGAAAGCCACAGAAATGAACTGATACTAGGCATCTCATTGCTCTTGAAGAGGTGAGCTCAGAAACAGATTTGACTTGATAGAGAAAAGGAAATACGATCTTCTTTGCATTTTTATTATAGTGAAAACATTCATTCTTGCCTTTTATGTGGTATTTTGCAACTACAATTTTGATGCGAGTGAAAAAGATTAACATATAAGTACCTCCAGCCTCTTTCTCTCCTCCCATTCAAAACAGTGACTCTTGCATTTGCTAATTCTTTTCCTTGCTCTTCTTCACCTTCCATTTCTTTCCCCATAACAGCCTCTGTCCTTGCAGAATCAGAAATGGGCTGAGAAACAGCTCAAAGGACGGGGAGGCAGGAGTTGGGAGGGGGGCAGTGAAGAAAAAATACCAAACTGAGCTTCTTAACAAACAGCTGGGAGAGGGGAGAAGAGGAAAAGTGGCCGGGGGTGGGGGAGTAGGGGCCATGAAACAGCAGGTGAGTCAGTTCAGCCTAGGATGGAGCCAAGGGTGAGCAAGAACATTTTGAAGGACAGAAAGGCAGAAAGGTAGCAAGCAGCAAGCGTTGCTTGTCCTGAGATAAGTAGGACACCCATATATTTAAAATTTTTAATATTTATGACAGAATGAGATTGGAATTGCTATTGGGTAGATGAAGAGGGTACTGTTTGAAATCTTCTCTGAATCTAATGCTGGTACTGAAAGGAAAAAGGACAACGAGAATCTAGGACTCAGGGTTACTCAGGAGCAGGGACTCTAGAGTGAAGGGGGAGACTTCATTTAGGAGGGAGAGGCTTGTCCAACTTTAGACCTGGGCAGATGAAGGAGTGGATTGCAGTGGAACTGACAAGACTTGGCCAAAGGCCAGAATTCTAAAGGGGTCAGCAAGGATGCTCATTTCTCTACTGCGGGCAGGGGTAGGAGGCTGCCCTGTTTGGGAAGGCAGTCAGATGAAGGCAGGGAAACCATGCACTTGGTTGCTGTTGGGATCACTAAAAGGTCCTCACTATTTTAGGGAAGATATTTGGTTAAATTATTTTCCTAACCTGACCGTGCCTCACTGCTGATTGATGGGGATTTATTTATTTGGGATAAAAACAAGTGTTGATTTTTATGATTGCCATAATGTGAATCAAGCCACTCTAAGTATTGGAATTCAAATATATTCAAATTAAACTCATTTAAATTCAACACATATTTCCATAATGTCTGTTGTTTCTATAGTATTTGAGTTCTGGCAAGGTGCCAACAGTGTTCTCTATAGCATTTTTCCTAGATCCAGGATCCCATCCAGGATCACACTCTGCATTTAATTGTCATAGTCCTCTTTTACATGAAACAATTCTGCCTTTTTTTGTCTTTCATAATATCAACATTCTGAAAAGTATAAGCCCGTTGTTGCATAGAATGTTCCTCATGGTACATAATATATACTCTATATACAGTCTTCCTAAGGCAAAGACAGATACAGAGAGTGATCTTAATGCTCAAAGGACCTGTGAAATTATCCCCACAATGTTTAATTATAAAGACGAGTAAACTAATCTACAAGCTAATTTAAAATTAATTTTAAATGAGTACTTCAGACATTACATTTTTATTAGGCAGTTGATACATACAGAATAGTTTGGTGGGGGCTGAAGTATATTTAAAAGGTTCCATAAAAGAATCAGGAACCTGTAGGCTGGTACAACTTGGATGGAGAGAACACAGGATGTCAAGTACCTTATGAGCAAGGTGCCTCTCAGTGACAAATTTTCCAAAGATGTCCATAATAATAGTGTTTTCTAGGATCTGGCCATCACTTTATCAAGTGAGGGGTCCAAGTCTCTCCTTCCTTGAATTTGGCTGAACTTGGGACTCTTTCCATAAATAGAATGCAGTGAAAGTGACACTGAGTGTCTTTCCAGGCTAGGTTAGAAAAGTCCATACATTTTCTGCCTGGTTCCTTGGAATTCAGCCACCATGCTCTGAGGAAGCCCAGGCAGCCCATGGAAATGAATCAAAACACTGGGCTTCTATGCCTGGCTGAGCTCCTTGACAACAGCCACTACCAGCTCTCTAGCTATGTGAGCAAGAAATCTTGAATGAAAATCCTCTGGCCCCCAGTGGAACAGCCCCAGTTAACACTTTAGAAAACAGAATACCAGCTCCCACTGGGCCCTAACCAAGTTGTAGATTTGTGTGGGGAAAAAATATATGTATTGTAACTGTTTGAAGCATCTAAGTATGGGACGTAGTTTGTAGTTACATAGCTGTTGATAATCAGAATACTATCATTTGTCACATGAGAAGGAAGCAAGACACCAGGAGTGAGAGGTTCAGAATCCTTTTAGATAAAAAACAAAAACTATGTTCTAGTTCATGGATACTACAACTGAAAGGACCCAATCAGAAGAAGTTAAATGGAGGTCTCTTTACATGTGTTGGATGGACCTCCTAAGCAAAGAAAGAGCAGTCAGTCACACCTGAAAGGTTCCAGCTTTAAAAAGTTCATTGAGGGCTGCAAGCATGGCTCCAATAAGTTTTGCTGGATCATCCCTTCAACCTCCTGCACTCCGTCCTTGCCCTTCCCAGTAAAGACCATATCTCATCTTTGTCCTGCTTCTCTGCTTTACAGTAATAGTCTTCTGGCCCCTCCCTGCCTCACCTTGAGGACTTAACTCTAGGTCATTGAAACCAGGACCTTTGAAAAGTGAAATGCCCTGCAGGAGCTTCAACAGTATAGACCCAAAGTCAACCAAGGCAGTCATAGCCATTGTGCTTAAGACCAACCCAACCTCACAAGAGTCATTGCTCCAAGAAACCAGATCCTGAGTCTCTCCCAGGAAAATAAGAGCTACTCTATGATAAAGACCTCCCAAAGGAAGGTTAGGATTTTCTTCCTCAGGTTCACAGTGGTCCCTTGACAGCCATAGAAAGAGCCCTCAATCTTTTCTAAAATTTGTTAGCAACTCTTTTTCCTTTTCTCAAGTTCATCCAGGGTATAGTTGGAAGACTTAATTGTAATTGATAAGCTGTAATTAGGGTCTTACAGATTCCCTAGAGTTTAGGGCCAACAGCAATAGAATCTTATTAGAAAATTTAATTAATATATTTCTATTACATTTTCATTTACTAGGGGGAAAACCAGAACAGTGATGAAAGGATTTTTACAGAAATGAAAAAATTAGGTAAATTACCATTTTAAGCCTCATTACAATTGAAAAACACTCATTTAAGGAAATCTTGTTCAGTTGAATGAGTAAAAATGCTTCTCTGCACCTTTCTAAAATTGCCTTTCCCAGGTTTAAAACAAATAAGACTCAAAAAGATATTCCAGCTTTCAATGAAATCATTACATCATGGATTGGGGAAAATATAATCTTGATTATAAAGGGCAAGTGGAACAAAGATTACCATGGCCAAGAGGCAACATTAATGTCTGATTACTCAGAGGAGGAAAAATATCTCCTACAATTGTGTCCATTATATTACAATAGACATTACTGTACTAAAATATATCTCCATCAATCTACCAAAAGGACTAAAATTCCACAAATAAAGATTCATTAATTTTCAATAAACCTTTTTACATTTAGAATCAATCTGTTAAAATATTATTATTTCTGGAGAGAGTACTATATCACATATGATCAGTTATTAAAGTTTCATCCTAGACTTTTTGAAATAAAGAATTGTTGCCTTGGAAAGCTATAACAAATGTCCTGGGTGAAGGATGATGGCAGGATAGATCTATTTAGATGTGAAAAAGGGTTTAATAGTTTTTCGGGAAATCCAGTCTTTATGGGAGGAAATGGATGCATAAAGTTGAAGTTGAAGTTCAGTCTTCCAGTATTTTCCAGGGTTGACCTTTATCTTTGGTAAGAGAAGCAGGGTAACCTAGATTATTATTTCTTAATAATTACTGAGTTTAACACCATGAAAATTCACCCCCTCCATGCCTTCTCTCTCTATCTGAAAGTCCTTCTATACCTCTTTGTCTGGCAAACATCTAGTCTTATCTCAAGTTTAGCTACTCTGTGAAGCTTTCTGTAACTCTCCAACCCCTAGAGCAATCAGTTACCCCATCTTTAATCTCATAGCATTTCATATATACCTCCTTATAACTATACCTGAGCTCCTAGAATTGTGACAGTGCCTGAACAGAAGGGTGTGTAAAGGTTAAGAGATGAAAGATTTGTTGCAACTGTAATTTCTGTGCAATGGGAGAATTCTTTATCAATTCAAATGCAACCCATATGTTATTTTTCCTACAGAGGCTTCAGGAACATTCAGAATAGGGACAGATAGAAAGCATCAGCAATATGCAAATTGAGAAACTATTCCTAGTTAATGAGTATATATTGGCAAGCATTTTGCTAAACTTAACAAAGCAAATCTAAGAAATAAAATTGATAGGGACCCTGTTACATAACATCTGACCTATACATTTGCAAATCAAAAGATAGAATCTCAGAAATTGGCAACAAGTGCCTTGATACAAGGAAGTAGCCAGTTAAGGCTAGACTAGCATGGAGTAAGAATGTCTCTCACTAGAATCTGAGTGAGGAAAAAAAGGCTCCAGAGCTAAAGAGCAACAATTTACTAATTTGTAGTAAGGATAGATTGAAAATTAATCCCCAAACACCATGATACAACATTTTAACATTATCTATCTCTTTACCAATCAACTAATAAGCCAGACTTAACTGAACGGTATTTTCTCGTTCATCAGTATGAATTCATGCAGTCTCAATACTTATTTTTACAAAATTAATTTTACTGAAAGTAAAAATAGAGGGGCTCCTGGGTGACTCACTTAGTAAGCATCTGCCTCTTGATTTGGGCTCAGGTCATGATCTCAGGGCTGTGAGACCGAACCCCTCCTAGGGCTCCATGCTGGGTGTGGAGCCTGCTGAAGATTCTCTCTCTCTCCCTTCCCCCCTCCCCATACTCTCTCTTTCTCTAAAAAAACAAATAATAATAATAATCTCTCAAATATTACTATAGATAGCTCAGTCAGTTCAACCTATTTAAAATTGCAAAGGTGGGGCCCCTGGGTGGCTTTGTCGGTTAAACGGCTGCCTTCAGCTCAGGTCATGATCCCAGGGTCCTGAGATCGAGTCCCGCATCTGGCTCCCTGCTCAGTGGAGAGCCTGCTTCTCCCTCTTCCTCTGCCTGCCTCTCTGCCTACTTGTGCTCACTCTCTATCTCTCTGTCAAATAAATAAGTAGATAAATAAATATTTTTTAAAAATTTTAAAAAATTGCAAAGGTAATCAAAGGTAATCAAAATTGCAAAGGTGGTACTCAGAATGAGTCCACCAGGTAAATATTTTACCTTACAGAATTTTTTCTTAACAAGGCATATTTCTGAGTGTACTCTATACCTTCCAGGCATGCATTCTCCCTAATTTCATAGTCTCAGTTACTAGTACAGTGACTAACATACAGTAGGTATTCAGTAAATATTTGTTGTATGAATAAGTGGAAAAGGGGTGGCCATAGCTCTGTTCAGTTAAATCCCTAAGACAAAATATTTTAATTTTTTAATGGTGAGTACAAAATCTATATTGCTGTTGATGATAAATGTCATAAGTAAAACTATTGGTAAAAAAAATGGCTTCTATAAATGAAAGTGGGAGTACTTTTTGTTTTTTGTGGATTTTTTTTTTTGCCTTTTATTTTGCTTGTGTCTTCCCATCAGTATGTGAACCAAACAATTAATGGGAGTGCTGTTTCCTTCCTCTCTTTCTTTTCTTTCTTTTCTTTTTTTCCTTCCTTTCCTTTCTTTTCTTTCTTTCCTTCTCTTTTAATACTGACCGGGGTTTCTATAATTTTTTTAAAAATGTTCTTTAAGAGAGATGGATCTAACTGGTGTCAGCTAAATTCTGAAATACTGTTTCCTTACTTCCAATTTAGCTTGAAATCCATAAAATAGATGGTAATGGAAAGAAAAGACATGGATTTTCAGTTTGATGCAAAAGAACATTTTTCCCCAGAGATACATCAGGTCAAGTTGGCACACCTTATTTATAAAAATTACAATTCTGTATATCTAGACCAAAGTGAGCCATAAAAAACCTTTTTCAAATCACATTCAGATTGATTTGGGTCAAACTCTCAAAACTGGAATCTGACTGGGGGTTCATAGTGTCAGATTTTAGTTAGGCTGCTTTCAACTGTGAAGTACTATCTTTCCTCATGTAGCCTTCCAAAAACAGAAAAGTAGATAATTCCTTTTCTGATAAAGACATATGCCAAAGTCATAATTACTACGTGAAACGGAGAAGATGGTAGAAAATTTATTTTAATTAACGCTTGGCAGACATGTGTGGTTACACATATTTTTGATTAAAGCATTTGGAACTAGACTGAATATCCACAGTTAGTAGTTGTCACCATTTGTATTGACACATCAAGGTAAAATTGTGACTCTGGGATCAAGGAAAAATAATGAATAGGGACAGAAGAGAAAATACTTTTATTATTGGTAAATTGAGCTGTGCACAGAAACCTCTCCTCAAATTAGAATCAGAGAAGTGGTTCATGCAAACACGAACACCTTATAAAAGGACTAAAATGCTAAATAATCCAGAGACGCTTGGGTGGCTCAGTTGGTTGAGCAGCTGCCTTCGGCTCAGGTCATGATCCCAGCGTCCTGGGATAGAGTCCCGCATCCGGCTCCTTGCTCAGCGGAGAGCCTGCTTCTCTTTCTGCCTCTGCCTGCCACTCTGCCAGCTTGTGCTCTCTCCCTCTCTCTCTCTGACAAAAAAATAAAAATAAAATCTTTAAAAAAAATGCTAAATATCCCAGTTCTCTTCACCTTGATTGCAGTAGCCTCTTCCAGGGCACCTGGGTGGCTCAGTTGGTTAAGCATCTGCTTTCAGTTCAGGTTATGATGCTGGGGTCATGGATCGAGTCCTGCTTCAGGCTCTCTTCTCATCAGGGAGTCTGTTTCTCCCTCTCCCTCTGCCTACTACTCCCTTTCTGATCACCTTGCTTGTGCTCTCTCACTCTGTCAAATAAAAAGAAAAAAAAACTTAAAAAAAAAAAAGCCTCTTTCATTTTTTTAAAAAAAGGTCCCAGTCTCTACAACCATATTTGTCATTCTTATGCAATGCTTTTGGGCAGTGATGCCACTTAATAAAACATTTCTTGAGCTAGAACCAGAAGCGTGCTAGCTTGCAGGAAGTCTAACTGGATTCAGTCCAAGAGGCAGGAGGGCCCAGAATTGGCCTGTTGGATGTAGATGGAAGTCTTACCTGTTGCCATACCATGTTTTTTTTTTTTAATTTTATTTATTTATTTGACACAGAGAGAGAGAGATCAGATCACAAGTAGGCAGAGAGGCAGGCAGAGAGGAGGAAGCAGGCTCCCCGCTGAGCAGGGAGCCCGATGCGGGCCTCGATCCCAGGACCCTGAGATCATGACCTGAGCCGAAGGCAGAGGAGTTAACCCACTGAGCCACCCAGGCGCCCTGTTGCCATACCATTTGACCAGCAGAGAGAGGGCTGGGTTAGATTTTATTTATATCACTGGGTTAATTTAGACTCTTTTTATTACGTGGAATGAAGGCTCTGATATGGAGTTAGGAAGACTAAGGTGAATCATAAGGATACATGGAGATGAACCCTTGAAGGTCTTTGGAATCTGAGGCGAGTCTCTTGGCCACATACTCCTTGCTTTTTACTCTCAGCTAGACTCTGCCTCAGCTAGATGCCTGTCTCTCATGAGGTCTGGCTTTACTGAGCATACCTATTTCATCAGACTGTTAGCTTATTTGTAAATGAGGAGACTGGTGCCATGGCATAGGGCTAGTGTAGGGATTAATGAATTAATGCAAGCACTTAGAGCACAGTTGCATTGCTTCGATCCATCCACTCTTCCTCTCTCCTCAGTGTGCTTCCCTTTCTAAAAACCTCCCATACTTCCTGCCATCGTCACTCTCAGCAGATGACTTGCTTCATCATTCACTGTGAATCCAAAAGCAATCAGGAGAGAATATCCATCCACTCCTACCACCATCTCAACTCTATCACCAGCATCGCTGCCTCCCCTCCCACGGATGCCTGTCTGTGCCCTCCCTTCTCCTCCACGCTAGGACACCACACCGGGATTATTCCTCATCCTTTCCTCGGTCATCATTTCTCTAATGCCTCATGCCCATTGGCATACAACCTATGATTACTCCTACCATGAAAAAATAAAAAGGCCCTCTCTTGACTCCACATCCACCTTTGGCTACTACCCCATTCATCTCTTTCCCTTTAGAGCAAAACTTGCAAAAATAATGATCTATTGTGTTTTCAGTTCCTCTTCTCCCTTACTATCTTTTTTTTTTAAAAAAATGATTTTATTTATTTATTGACAGAGAAAGAGAGAGGGAGAGAGAGAGAGCACAAGCAAGGGGAGCAGCAGTTAAATGGAGGAGAAAAAGACTCATCACCAAGCAGGATGCTGGGATCATAGCCTGAGCCAAAGGCAGACACTTAGCCACTGAGCCACCCAGGCAACCCTCTCCTTACTATCTTGAAACCGTTCCCATCAAGCTTCCATCCCCCCAGCTCCCCACCAAAGCAGCTGTCCACAATTTACCCAGTGCTAAACCCTCTCCAGTGGCCTTAGGTACAGTATCTGGTATGGTTGAGAACCCCCTTCTCCTTCACCTTGACGTTCCACTCCTGGGTTTGCTCTGCCTCGATGGGTTCTCATGCTCAGTTTCAAATGCAGGCGTTCCTTCATCTCCCAGATCTCTAAGTAGTGGAGGGACCCAGGGGTAGAGCTTCGGCCCTTTTTCTGCTCTCCCCCCTTTCTCCCTAGGTGCTCTCCTTCCATCTTACACACTGGCCCTTGTCACATGTATGCCAGCAGGACTGTTCTCTCCACTTATGTAGCCAAGGGGCACCCCAGACTTAATATATCCTAACTGAACACCCAAGCCTCCTTACCTGCTTCTCCCTCAGTCTTCCTTGTCACAGGTAAGGGTGATTTTATCGTTCTGCTTGCTCTATCAGCCTTGACTCTTCTCTTTCTCCGAACCCCACTTCCAGTCTGTCAGCAAATCCCAACAGCTCTGTTTTTAAAATGCAGCCCAGCCTTGCCAGTCACATTTCACAATTTCCATTACTACTGCCTCGGTCCGAGCCGCCATTATCTCTAACCTACAGTCTGGCATTAGGTTCCCATCTGCCTGGGGCCCCCCAGTGCCTGAGCCAGATGCATCTTGTTGAAGGGAAATCAGAATATGTCACTCTTTTACTTCCCGTACCCAGTGGCTTCCCATTTCACCATAGAGTAAAAATTGAAGTCATTATAGTGGCCTGTGAAAAAGGGCCCAACACAGACTGGCCCTTCCCTCCACCCATAACCTCCAACCTCATCTCCTCCTTATTTCTCCACACCAGTCCAGCCATTGTGTCTGCTCAGGATCTTGACACTTACTATTTTCTCTGCCTAGAATGCTCCTCCACCCAGATACCCACAGGGCTCACTCCCCGACCTTCCTGTGGTGCTTATTCAAATGTCCCCTTCAGCCAAGAGACCTTCCTGGCCATTGTTTGAAAATCCTACTCCCCTCCAGTCTGGCCCCCTTTCCTACCTTGTTTTTCTCCAAAGTATGGATCACCACTTATATATACTATTTATTTTACTTGTTTAAAAAAATTGTTCATCTCCCCATGAGAATGGACATTTCATAAGAGCAGGTATTTTGTTTGTTTGGCTCTATGTCTCCAGTGTGTAGAAACGTGCTTGGAACAAAGTCGGCCCTCAAATATTCACATAGTGATTGATAAAGTTAAATGGTCCATAAACACCGGCAGTAATGATCACCTTGCTCTCCAGTGACCAGTTTCGCTTCCCTGAACAGGGGGCAGCTGCTGACGAAATTTCCTTTGTAAGAGAA
This sequence comes from Ailurus styani, assembly GCA_002007465.1. Classification (NCBI taxonomy): domain Eukaryota; kingdom Metazoa; phylum Chordata; class Mammalia; order Carnivora; family Ailuridae; genus Ailurus; species Ailurus styani. Next base: position 1,817,322 of record LNAC01000041.1, on the reverse strand, counting down.
TAGGGGCTAAGCAAACTTGCCGAGTGTTTACTACTGTGTTCCTGTGGCTCACACCTTCAGGCTGCTCAAACCTCTGCTTTGTCCTGTTGAGCACATCTGTGCATCCTCCCGAGAAAGGTCTGTGCTCTGTGTTCTGCTCTCCCTCTCAGCCCGGTCTCCCCAGTTCCTCACCCAGAGCTGGGACCTCCCCAGGGTTGAGGATGAGGGGGAAGAGGGCTACTGTGCTCGGAAGAGATCAGACCAATTGAAGAAGACAAAAGAGTCTGGAAGAATCACCAGGATAGTCGTTGTCTCTACCAGGGTATTTTTAATTTTATGTCTTTTGCTTATATGAGTTTTCTGTATTAAACGAACAGAAGGAAAAGGGTTGGAACTTTGTTTTATATAAATGAGAAAGAAAACTTAGATTCAGAGTCTTACATGAGCAGCGTGTCTCCAAAATGGGCGCCATAGAAGGTGCCCCCTCCCCCGCTCAGCTGGGGGGCAGCCGCGTCCCCACAGAGGGGCTGAGATGACTCCATCAGCATCCGCTAGCATTAGGTTCCCTGGATTAGTCCCCCTTGCTGGAATGTTATGATTACCAAGCAGTATTCTGATAATAATTCAGTATCCCAGGGAACCTGCCTATAGGGAGAGGGCGCACTGATCAAACATGAACACCGTCTTCCTGATACTTACATTTTCCTCATTAAAGATTAACATAGTAGCTTTCTGGTTGGTTTTTAAGATGACTTTTTTTTTTTCCTAGATCTTAACTGAGAACAACCTACCCTTAAAGTCACCCCATTCAAAAATCCTAGTTTAACCTGGTAATGCGTTTGCCCTCTTACGTCCTTGGGCGGGCGCCCGTCGTGGGTCTCACCTGGAAGTGGGAAGTGGACCCAAATGTCCCTTAATGACGGTAACGAGTTACCGGGGTTCCTGCAGAAAATCAAATATTCTCTTGAAACGAGGGCAGGAAATAGACGTCTCCACTGAAAGAAGCCAGCGTGCCTTGTAATGACGGTGAAGTAACTACACCTCACTTTGGTGGATGGCTGCATGTTAAACATTTATTCCACGCCTGCAGCTGCAAATTTCCATCTTCTTCTTGCAGAGTGAAGGACATGATTTATGCCTGGCAATGTCTCTACAACTGTATTTGCATAAAACCCTCCTGAGGAGCTTATTTCCATTGGAATCCCAGGCCCCACTCTCAGAGCCTCTCATCCTGAGCCTCCACTGAGAGGGGCGCTAAGTGGACCGGGTTTAGTACTCTGTCCTGTACTCACAAAAACAGCAAGGCTCAGCCCTGCCCCTTGTTCTGCTTTTCCTCAGTTGGCTTCTCTTCTTTTTACTTCTGATCCCTGGCCTGTTTGTCCTGCAGCTTGCCCCAGGCTCCTAGGGGCCGTGCCTGTTACCCCTTCTTCAGCACTAAGCTCAGGCTGCCTTCTTTGGTCTAGCCTTCCTCTTCAGAGCCCCTGTTTTGTGATCATCCCAGCCCTTATGTGAGGCCCTGGCCAGAAGGAGAATGATGCTCGGGAGCTATTGACAAAGGCAACTATCTTGGCTGTCAGAGTCCAGGAAAGGAACAATGGCCTCAGAATCTGCATTTTAAGATAAGAGTCCCAGAAGGTTATGATGTAGTGTTTGAGGAGAGAGAGGGGAGGTCTTTGGATCACATTCTGAGAAACATTTTTAAAGGTAGTGTGTGCAGGGGCGCCTGGGTGGCTCAGTCGGTTAAGCAACCGACTCTTGGTTTTGGCTCAGGTCATGATCTCAGGGTTGTGGGACTGGGCTCCCTGTCCTTCAGGCTCCATGCTCAGCAGGGAGTCTCCTTGAGATTCTCTCCCTGTCCTTCTGCCCCTCCTCCCACTCACGCGTGTGTGCTCACTGTCTCTCTCTAAAATAAATAGAACTTTAAAAAATTTTGAAAACTAAAGTCTGTATGTGCATTTTTCAAACTACAGTCCACTCATGGAAAATGACCTCAATTTAATGGGTCACTACCAGCATTTTAAAAAAGGAAAAAAGGAAAAAAAAAATAAAAGAAAGAGGGGTGCCTGGGTGGTTCAGTCAGTTAAGCATCCGACTCTTGGTTTCAGCTTAGGTCTTGATCTCACGGTCAGTAGATAGAGCCCTATGTCAGGCTTTGTGCTCAGTGTGGAGTCTGCTTGAGATTCTCTCTCCCTTTTCCTCTACCCCTCCCACTCATGCTCTCACTCTCTAAAATAAGTAAATAAATCTTAAAAAAATAAAATAAAAATATTAAAGAAAGCATAGACTATAACAAAACAGAATAGATTGAAGACCTCACAGGAAATTAAATGTATTTCTTATGGGTTGTGTTAAAAAATGAAAGGAAAGACCCTGGTTTAAAAGATAGACTCAGAAATCAGTATGGACATTCATCATCAAATGCTGATTTTGCCTTCCATAGAGAAAGCAGGGGATTTTTCCCTTTCTTATGACTATACACTGTCTTGGGCCAACAGTATCTCAAGTTCAGTGCATGGTTTGCTGTTGCTATGCTGATTTTGATATTGGGTCTATCTCATTGCAATTCCCCAACAAACATGGCCTTCTTTATTTTCTAGGATTAATATGAGATTTAATTAGACAAGGTTACAGATTCTCCCTTCATTTAAATAGTGTTTATTCAAAGATTATCTTGTAGCATCTGTAGCAGAGAAATAAAAATCTGCAGGACTAACTTTAACTGTTCATTAAATCATTCAAAAAGGATTTATAGATGATCAAAAGGCCCAGGTAACCTCCATTTCTTATGTTGGCAATGGCTCCTGAGTGCCCCCATTCATTCCCTACTATCAGGTGTGACTAATTATATATAAATCATATATTATATAATAATATATACTACATATATAATTACATAATTTTTATCTAGACAAATAGATATAATTGATTTATTGTCATTTTTTTAAGTCCAGTACTTTGTGTCCTCTTACCTTTAAGCGACCTTGAGACTCATTATACCACATAAGAAAAAGATTAATACTGCATTAAAAATAAGCCATTTCAATTTCAAATCTGTGGGGGTTTTGCTTAAGCAATTTGATAAATTCAAAAATCTTTTTTTAAGTCTTTTTTTAAAATTTATTTATTTGACACAGAGAGAAAGAGAGATCACAAGTAGTCTGATAGGCAGGCAGAGAGAGAGGAGGAAGCTGGCTCCCCCCCCCAGCAGGGAGTCTGATGCGGGGCTTGATCCCAGGACCCTGAGATCATGACCTGAGCCAAAGGCAGAGGCTTTAACCTACCAAGCCACCCAGGCGCCCAATTCAAAAATCTTAAAAGCAAAATTTTATGGAGATAGAAAAGGGATATCTAAATTCCACAGTGCTCTTCTTGAACAGATCAATAGTTGGTGGTCTCAATCTTAGAGTCTTAGATGGGGAAGAGATAAGATAGAGAAATGATAAGCCTGAAGTTTTCTTCAGGTTTGGGAAAGGAAGAAAGGAATCAAGTCCAGAGGCATTTTCTTCTCTTCTGGAGCCCAAGCCTTGAGCTAGTGGGAGTGTGGAATATTCATGTAGATACTGAGGCATCTACAATCCTGGTGCTTAGGGCAGCTTCCTAGGAAGAGGCCTAGAGGAGGCTGCTGGCTTCCTGGGGAGCCCTGTCCCCTGCTTGGCTCTCCATCCAACGTGGTAGCAGAGTGATGGAGCAGAGCAAGCTGACTGGTCAGCAAGCATGGGGCAGTGCTCGGGGCTCCCTGCTGACCACATCTTGCCTGCAGAGGTGGCTGTGTGCCCTGATGAAGGGAAGGGGGAGTGCTGGGGGAGCCAGGGCACCAGCAGGATAAAGAGCTCCTATTCGGGTGCCTGGGTGGCTCAGTGGGTTAACGCCGCTGCTTTCGGCTCAGGTCATGATCCCAGGGTCCTGGGATCGAGGCCCACATCGGGCTCTCTGCTCGGCAGGGAGCCTGCTTCCTCCTCTCTCTCTGCCTGCCTCTCTGCCTACTTGTGGTCTCTCTCTCTGTGTCAAATGAATAAATAAAATCTTTAAAAAAAAAAAAAAAAGAGCTCCTATTCGAGGGGTCTTCATAAAGGGTCTGGGACCAGAGATTCCAGGGATGGGTACCAGGTCATGACTTGAGAGGGCCATGTGGGATGGGCCACACCACAGTGACTATCAGTTAAGGGTGCATATCGACAAACAATACTGTAGCAGAAATCAGCACGCCTTTAGAGGACACCCACTGCGTTAGCTGACTCACACACCTCTCAGTAAGGAGAAGAGCGTAGAGAATCACCCTGGTAAGCTGAGAATTTACTCAGAGAGACTGAGTCATCCAAAATGCACGCTCTATGCCAGTCATCCTAGGAAACTGAGCTTTGAATAATCTGATAGCTTAACTAAAAGGAGGTTGTTTAAACCCCAAGAGATAGAAACTTTAATTAGCAAGTTAATTAGCAAGCATCTCCGGTACCTAGTGAGGGTTGAGGCTTATAAAAAATTAACTACATCTTCTTTGTACATATGAGTATATAGTTGGTGTGATTTGTCACCCTGCTACATTAGCTGAATAAACACCTGAAATCCCAAGGAAAGTTCTTCCTTTCAGTTTTGCTCTGTTTGCAAACTATGCTTTGTCAGGAAGCAAAGGGCTGGGTGGACCCAATCTACTTAAGTCTCACCCCCTTCCCCATCCATGAGCTCAAGCATTACTGTCCCCCCTACATGGCTACGCCCTGTGGATATACCCCTCACTCCTCAGTGAATCATTCCTCTGGACCTTTTTTCTTTCCTAACTCCTGAGGACGAAACAATAAGGAAATATATCATCTTCCATAACTAGAAGTCCATAGACTTCAGGCTCGTTTGTCTAAGTGGTTCAGCAATGCTCTTAGAGCCCGGGTTTTGTCCCGTCTTTCTAGTCTGTTACCATTAGTGTTTTTTTAATTCTCAGACTAGTAGGGATAGCTGGGGCAGCTCCAAGAGTGCCATGCAGACAAAACAATGTCCTGAGAGGGGCACCTGGGTGACTCAATGGGTTAAGCCTCTGCCTTCGGCTCAGGTCATGATCTCAGGGTCCTGGGATCGAGTCCCACATCGGGCTCTCCGCTCAGCGGAGGACCTGCTTCCCCCTCTCTCTCTGCCTGCCTATCTGCCTACTTGTGATCTCTCTCTCTGTCAAATAAATAAATAAAAATCTTAAAAAATGAAACAAAACAATATCCTGAGGAAGTGAAACCATTTCTTCCTGTGTCTTCCCAAAAGCCTTCAGCAGAGTCTCTGGAGTCTTTTTTTTTTTTTTAAAGATTTTTTATTTATTTATTTGACAGAGAGAGAGAGAGATCACAAGTAGGCAGAGAGGCAGGCAGAAAGAGAGGAGGAAGCAGGCTCCCTGCTGAGCAGAGAGCCCGATGCGGGCCTTGATCCCAGGACCCTGAGATCATGACCTGAGCGGAAGGCAGCATCTTTAACCCACTGAGCCACCCAGGCGCCCGAGTCTCTGGAGTCTTATCTGCAGAATTTGGTCACCAGGCTGTTCCTGGCCAAATGCTGGCAAGGGTGACAGAATTACAAAGATGAAGTTAAACTGCCTTTAATAAAATTGTTACTGTGGGATGAACAATGAATATCCACTACACCTTTCTCATTTTTTCTGGCTCCAACAATGAAAGATTAATTTCTTCCCATCCCTTGTTATCTTGGATATATTCTTGGGGGGAGGGGTCCCCGAACCTCTTCTGAAACCTTCCAGCTGTTAGCATCATAAACTGGCCCCGTTGAAGCTTCTAGTGCTGAGTAGGGGGAGGGAGGTGTATTAGGTTCTAAGGGTATGTCAGGGGAGGAACTCCACTGAGATCAGACCCCCGGCAGCTCGCCATGTTTTTTGTTTTGTTTTGCTTTGTTTTTTTTCCTTTCAATATCACAGTCTTTTAAAAAGAAAGAAAAAGGTATTCCTCCATGTGGGAGCTGTTCTTCCACCTAGCTTTTGAAGCTTATTGAGCCAAAAGAGTGTCTGCCTCCTTGTCTAGGTTCACATCACAAAGCTGTCTTCTCTTAACCTCCATTGGCCTGGCCCAATTTAGCTTCGAGTTTCAATATTTCCTTACCAGCTTGACTGACATTGGTTGGTGATAGGATCAAACAGTTATACTGTTAAATATTTACCTGGGGGAAAAAATGTCAAGGCTCAAATTATGGAAAGAGCCAAGATGTCCATCGACAGATGAATGGGTAAGGAACATGTGGTTTGTGTGTGTATACATATATATACACACACACACACATATACAATGAATATTACTCAGCCATCAGAAAGGATGAATATTTACTATTTACATTGACATGGATGGAACTGGAGGGTATTATGCTGAGCAATATAAGTCAATCAGAGAAAAACAATTTTATGGTTTCACTCATATGTTGAATATAAGAAACAGCAGAGAGGATCATAGAGGAAGGGAGGGAAAACTGAATGGGAATTCCTCAGAGAGAGAGACAAACGATGAGAGACTCTTAACCCTAGGAAACAAACGGGGTTGCTGGCAGAGAGGTGGGGGGGACAGGGTAACTGGGTGATGGGTATTAAAGAGGGCAGGTGATGTGATGAGCACTGGGTGTCATATGCAACTGATGAATAACTGAACTCTACATCTGAAACTAATATGTTGGCTAATTGAATTTCAATTAAAAGAAAATGCCAAGGCTCAAACAATAGGCAGGAAAGAGGTGGGAGCTGTGTCAAGAGAGGACAGAGCTCAGCTCAGGAGGGCAGAGACCCTGGAGTTACTGCGGTTCCTACGTGCCAGGCTGGGTGGTGCTTGCCTGAGTTCTCAGTGGTGGTTGAACTCCAGGAATCTGGAATAGAATAAGAAATGACTCGCATATTATTTGCACAGAATACAGTTCACAGAGCACAGCTGTAAAGTTCCAATATAGTCATTAATGGTCAACTATCATTTTCATTCCAATGACACAGGTACAAAATATTAGCCCTCTTAGAAGGTACATGTATTACCATAATGATCAGAAGAAAACACTCACAAAAAATTATTTTTTCTGGTTAATAATGTAAAGCCTGCACTTTATTGGAAAATTGTAAAATACAAAAACACACCAAGAATAAAATAAGAGTAACTCCAGTAACTCCAGCAGTAACACCATCAGTGCTAATATTCTTTTTCTTAGTCTGATAATTTTTCTATATGTGTGATATTTTCTTAAATACACACACACACACACACACACAAACATATGTGTGTTTGTTATATGCATTGGGAACACACTCCATACATTTTATAAATAAATGCTTCTCACTTAAAAGTACATCATGACCGGGCGCCTGGGTGGCTCAGTGGGTTAAAGCCGCTGCCTTCGGCTCAGGTCATGATCCCAGGGTCCTGGGATCGAGGCCCGCATCGGGCTCTCTGCTCGGCAGGGAGCCTGCTTCCTCCTCTCTCTCTCTGCATGCCTCTCTGCCTACTTGTGATCTTTCTCTCTGTATCAAATAAAAAAAAAAAATAAAATCTTTAAAAAAAAAAAAGTACATCATGACCTCTTTCTCATTTCATTATTCACTTCCATTATTCCCATTATTCACTTTCATTATTCCCATTTCATTATTCCCATCATCATTCACTTTTTTTGTCTTAATAACTCTTAGTCACCATGATGAACACATTATGTTGGGGAGAACCACAGGGAGAGCTGGAGGGAACAACACAGACCATCTTGCTCACCTCCCTTGCTTACAGATGAGGACACTGTGACCCGGGCAGATTCTATGATTTGGGTTAAGTACCCACAGAAATTAATGGAAAAAAAAAAAACCAAAAAACAAAAGCAGACCAGAGTCTAGACTTGTAGGCTTCTAGTTTCTATTCTAACAAACTGTTAGGCCCAACACCTCTCATCTTCTCAAACTTTCTGACCTTTTATACAAAATTGGAACTACTCACCTGCAATTAACAATGGTTGTAAGCCATTTTGTTTGCCCAGAAATCATCCTTTGTTTGAGGGTCTGAAAGAAGATCCCTCTTCACAAGCTTTTCTTTGTAGGAGGCTTTTGGCCTAGTCCCCATGGGGGGTCAGTGTGACTCCTGTATGCATATAGACCCCTTTCTGCCAGGCTGCATGCATTTTCTTCATCCGTCTTTCTTCCCTAGACCTGGCCTGCTATCCACCACACTAGAAGGGAAGTACCACCACATATACAAATAGTTCTCCTGTGACCTGGAACATGAGTGAGAAAGACACCTTTAGAGAGTCCAAGATGAAGTCTGTGGCCACACATACTAGAATTTGGCCTAAAACTTTGACCTTACCTTTAGATGCCAACCATCTTACTTAAGGTAGCTCAGTATTCTTCCTATCAGAATAATACATGATGAGTATGTTCATTTGTTGTCATGGTCGTAACACAGATTCCCTGCTATGGATAGCTACCTGATGGGAGCATTATTCACTTAACAAATTCATGTGCCAGGCACAAAGGAACCCGTGGTGCGCCAGACAGACATGGCTCCTGCCTTCAGGGAGTTCAAGCCAGTGAGTGAGGGGGCCGATATCGAAACAGACAGGTACAAAATAGTGTCATTAAGGCCAAGCATGACAGGAATGGATTGAGGGTGCTGTGACAACACCAGGGGGGACAATAAAACCAAACTGAGGAGGAGGCGGTGAGGGAAAGCCTCCCAGGGGATGGTTTCTCGGCTGAGATTGGAAGGATGGGAAGGAGTTGGCCAAAGAAGAAAGCACAGGTTGGAGGTGTAAGGGAGATAGGACAGTGGAGAAAATGACACATGCAAACTCATGAAGGTCGGTAATAAGCCCAAGATTCCTGTAGTGCATGAAACCACAGAGCACTGCTTTTGTGTTTGCACATGTTCACCGCAACTCACTCCTGCCCCTACCCTTTTACACCCTGATGGGAAACATGGAGTTCTTGTCACTTCAACTGAATTTCACTTTCGATATGTTTTACTGACAGCATTCCTAATAACCTTGGCTGTGCCTTGACAATAAGACACCACTAACTTGAGAGCTTTTCTTTTTCTTTAAAGATTTTATTTATTTATTTGAGAGAGAGAGAGCACGGGGAGGAACAGAGGGAGAGGGACAAGCAGACTCTGCACTGAGCGAAGAGCCTGACACGGGGCTTGATCTCACGACCCTGAGATCATGACCTGAGCTGAAACCAAGAATCAGACACTCAACCGACTGAGCCACCCAGGTGCCCCACTGAGAACTTTTTTTAATCAAGATATATTTGATATGTTAGTTTCAGGTGTACAACATAAGGACTTAATATTTGTACATATTATGAAGTGATCACCACAATGAGTCTAGTTAACATCCATACCACATACAGTTATAATTTTTTTTCTTGTGATGGGAACTTTTAAGATCTACTCTCTTAGCAACTTTCAAATGTGCAATATAGTATTCTCAACTATAGTTACCATGCTGTACATCACATGCCCATGATTTATTTATCTTATAATTGGATGTTTGTACCTTTTACTCTCTTCACCCCCAGCCACCACCACCAGCAAGTACTAATCTGTTCTCTGTATCTATGAGCTAGGGTGTTTGTCTTTCTTTGTTCCTTTGTTCCTTTCTTTTTTGAAAGATTTTATTTATTTATTTATTTATTTATTTATTTATTTATTTATTTAAGAGAAAGAGTGAGTGTGAGAGGGAAGGGGGAGCAGGGTAGAGGGAAATAATCTCAAGCAGATTCCCCGTTAAGCTAGGACCCTGCCTTGGGGCTGAATCTCGGGACCCTGAGATCATGACCTGAGCTGAAGTCAAGAGTCGGATGCTTAACAGACTAAACCAGTTAGGTGCCCTCTTTCTTTCTTTTTTTTTTTTTTCCTTAAAGATATTAAGTAATCTCTACACTCCATGCAAGGCCCAAACTCACAACCTCACGATCAAGAGTCACATACTCTCCTTACTGAGCCAGCCAGGTGCCCCTGTTTTCGTTTCTTTTTAATTTCACATATAAGTGATATCATATATTATTTGTCTTTCTCTGACTTAATTCGTTTAGCATAATGCTCTTGAGGTCTGGCCATGTTGCTGCAAATGGTAAGATTTCCTTTTTCTATGGCTGAATAATTCTATTGTATACATACCACATTTTTATCCATTCATGCTTTGATGGACACTTAGGCTGTTCCACATCTTGGCTATTGTAAACAATGCTGCGATGAACATGGGGGTGCATGTATCTTTTCAAGTTAGTGCTTTCGTTTTGTCCATATAAATACTCAAAAGTGGAATTTCTGGATCATATAATAATTCTGTTTTTAATTTTTTGAGAAACCTCCAAACTGTCTTTCATAGTGGCTGAACCAAATTATGTTCCCACCCACAGTGCACAAGGGTTCCTTTTTCTCCACATCCTTATCAACACTTATTATCTCTAATCTTTTTGATAATAGCCATTCTAACAGGTGTAAGGTGATATCTTGTGGTTTTGACTTGCATTTCCCTGATGATTAATGATGTTGAGCACCTTTCCATGTATCTGTGAGAACTTCTTTTTCATAAAAGAGTTCTATTCAGAGGGCACCTGGGTGGCTCAGTCAGTTAAGCATCCAACTCTTGTCTAGGTCTTGCCTCAGGTCATGAGCTCATGGTCATGGGATTGAGCTCTGCATCCAGCTCTGTGCTCAGCATGGAGCCTGCTTCAGATTCTCTCTCCCTCTCTCTCTTTCCCACTTTCTCTCTCTCTCTAATAAGTAAATAAAATATTTTTTAAAAAAAACCAATTCTATTCAGATAGCTAAATGCAGATTTGAAGATTTTATTTATTAATTAACTTATTAATTTATTTGACAGAGAGAGCACAAGCAGGGGGAGTGGCAGGCAGAGGGAGAAGCAGGCTCCTCCCCATCCTCATAACCTGAGCCGAAAGTAGATGCTTAATCCACTGAGCCATCCAATTTAGGTGCCCCTAAACGTGGATGTAAGAGAAAATTCCAGCAGTTACTTTGATCTACTATACTAAGATGTCCTATGGTCTATAGGGATACTTGACACTGGGCTTTTTGTTTTTTCTTGTACCTTCTTTAATAGGCTTTTTCTCCTCTCTTCCCATCAACATGTCAGCTGTTCCTTCTCACTAATGTTGGTGTCCCTGCCTTCAGCACTCCCTTTCTCCTCCAGTCAGGTGTGTTCTTGAAAACCATATATCCATATTTATTGAAAGTGTATGCAATATAAAAGCATGTAGTTTTTGAGTGAGGAATTGCCCCCTGAGTAATAGATTTCTACTCTTGGGCGTGAGCTATGGGAACTTTTATGGTTTTCACTATTCCCAATCATATTTCACTCCTTTTCAGTTGTGTTATAAAGAAGACAGCTTTCTAAATAACTAAATTTCACATAGTAAGAATCTCTGTGTTCTAAATACTGCCTGCCTTGTGTCTGTTTCCTATTCTGTGGGCCTGTAAACACCAGTGGGGTTGCAAATACCGGGGTATAGCTAGTGTGGATCAGAGTTATGGGTAGGGTGCCCAGAAACCGTCTGATCCGTGGAAGAAAGGTACTTTATAGGTGGAGGCCAGAGAGACCAGAAAAGCCAGAGTTCCATTCTTTTTTTTTTTTTTTTTTTTTTTTTAAGATTTTATTTTGAGAGAGAACACGAGAGAGGGAACACAAGCAGGGGGAGTGGGAGAGGGAGAAGCAGGCTTCCCACCAAATAGGGAGCCCAATGCCGGGCTCGATCCCAGGACCCCAGGATCATGACCTGAGCCGAAGGCAGATGCTTAATGACTGAACCACTCAGGTGCCCGTCAGAGTTCAGTTCTGAAGAAAGGCTTCATAACATTCAGATGCAACAGATGAATGAAAAGCCGCAAACCAGACAGACAAGAATCTGTTAATTATTCATCTCTTTTAATTGTCATCATGCTATGTAACAAACAACCCCAAAACACAGCAGCTTCAACAATAAACCTCTGTTTCTCTATCATGTGCCTATTGGGCCAACTGTGGCCCTGCTTGGTTTGACTGGACTTGGTTGGGCTTGTCTAGACTGGGGTCCAGGGACTGGGTCCACATGAAACAGGCTGAAAGAGCAGCCATTATCTGAGACATGTGGTTCTGGCAGAGGAAGGGAGGACAAGAGATAAAGCAGACACAGGTGATGCCTCTGCTTAGAACTGTGCATGTCAGGGTGCCTGGGTGGCTCATTTGGTTAGGCGACTGCCTTCAGCTTGGGTCATGATCCCAGAGTCTGGAGATCAAGTCCCACATAGGGCTCCCCGCTCAGGAGGGAGCCTGCTTCTCCCTTTGACCTTCCCCCATCTCATGCTCTCTCTCTCAAATAAATGAATAAAAATCTTAAAAAAAAAAAGAAGAAGAAAGAAGAAGAAGGAAGAAGAAGAAGAAGAAGAAGAAGAAGAAGAAGAAGAAGAAGAAGAAGAAGAAGAAGAAGAAGAAGAAGAAGAAGAAGAAGAAGAAAGAAGAAGAAGAAGAAGAAGAGGAAGAAAGAAGAAGAAGNGACCTTCCCCCATCTCATGCTCTCTCTCTCAAATAAATGAATAAAAATCTTAAAAAAAAAAAAGAAGAAGAAGAAAGAAGAAGAAGGAAGAAGAAGAAGGAAGAAGAAGGAAGAAGAAGAAGAAGAAGAAGAAGAAGAAGAAGGAAGAAGAAGAAGAAGAAGAAGAAGAAGAAGAAGAAGAAGGAAGAAGAAGAAGAAGAAGGAAGAAGAAGAAGAAGAAGAAGAAGAAGAAGAAGAAGAAAAGAAGAAGAAGAAGAAGATGAAGAAGAAGAAAACGAAGAAGAAGAAGACGAAGAAGAAGACGAAGACGATGAAGAAGAAGACGAAGAAGAAGAAGAAGAAGAAGAAGAAGAAGAAGAAGAAGAAGAAGAAGAAGAAGAAAGAAAGAAAGAAGAAGAAAGAAGAAGAAGAGGAGGAACTGTGCATGTCATTTCATCCACATGGCCCAGTCCAGAGTCAGTGAGTGGGATAGTCCACGTGGCAAACAAGAGTGAAAAGGAGGAATTNGAAGAAGAAGAAGAAGAAGAAGAAGAAGAAAGAAGAAGAAGAAGAAGAAAAGAAGAAGAAGAAGAAGAAAGAAGAAGAAGAAGAAGAAGAGGAGGAACTGTGCATGTCATTTCATCCACATGGCCCAGTCCAGATTCAGTGAGTGGGATAGTCCACGTGGCAAACAAGAGTGAAAAGGAGGAATTGTAAAGAAATAATACATTCTACCATTGCTGGGAAAAGCAAAGAGGATGGATGCTTAAAATTTCAGGATATGAAAGTACAGACAAGAGGACACCTGGAAGCTCCAGTCACATGTGCGGCCAGATAACGAGATGGAGCCAAGCAGGACTCTAGGCTCAAGGATAGGGCTGGGGGTCTAGAGTGGGTGGGGCAGCCCAGCCCCCAGCCTGCACTCTTCCAGAAAAGCAAATCTTACTGCATAAGGTGAGATTTTTACCTTTGCTCGCTTTTTACCTTCCAGCATGCAGCACTCTTCACTGGGGACTAATGTCATTCTTTTCTGGCTGGTTGCACAAATAAAAATTTACCAGCTGGGCCACAATTAAATTTAATTAGATAGTTCAACAACAACAAAAAGCATTCCACTTAACTATTATGTGTTCACCGATTCTAGTCTCAGTCCATGTTTTTCCATTCATGCTTCTTTCCTGAAATTATAGTTTTTATTTTGAAATCTTAGAGGTAATTCTCTACCATGATCATTAAGCAGATGTTTCTAGCTGTGAAGGTGATCCCATCCTCTCCAGCCCTTTGACTTGAAAACTCCAAGTAGTCTGAGCTCCTATATCGTATCTATTGAGTTGCCAAATACAGGAACCTTTACCTGTAGAATGCCTCTCACTTCCTTCTCCTGTCTATTCCTGTCCCCACTGGCAATTATCACCTCTTAGCTGGACCATTGCACTAGCCCCTTGAGAGCCTCCTAAGCAGTTACTACACTACACTCCATCACCACATTATGGATTTTCTGTTTTAACTTTTAACTATTTTGACGTAATTTTCGGTTTATAGAAAGGTTGCAAGAAAAGTACAAAGAATTCCAGAATACCTTTCACCCGGTTCCCCAAATAGGAACATTTAATCACATTTTCTGTTTCATTCTCTCCCTATAAATAGATAGGTGGGAACATACACACATGCACACACTACATATATGTGTAACTACATACACATTAGGTACACATACATGTACATGTGTATATTTCTGAACCATTTAACAGTTCAGATATATGTCCTTTTACTCCTAAATGCTTCAGTGCACATTTTCCCAAAAGAAGAACATTCTCAAACATAATCATGATATAATTATCAAAATCTGAAATTACATTGACACTATGTTATTTTCTAGTATACGGACCTCATTCAGATTTTTGCCAGCTATCCTAATAAGGCCCTTAGAGGAACAAAAAAATCCTCAAATCACCTGTTACATTCAGTTTTCATGTTTATTTAGTTTACTTGGAATAGTTTCTCGGTGTTGATCTTTCAGGGCAGTAATACTTTAAAGCACACAGGCCCAATTATTTTACAGAGTACCCTTCCCTTAGAGTTTGGTGCTTTCTTACTGTTAACATCACTCTTTTTAGAGCTCCGCTATGGCCAGGAACATACTTTTAGTTGCTGCCCATTACATGCCCAGCAAAGTTCATATTCTTTGGCTCCAAGTATCTGACTCCTCCTCTCTCCAATCTATCTTTTTATACCCCAGCCAGACTGGGTTATATTGTCTAACATTCTCTCCGACTCTTCTTAAAGTGTTCCTTCACACTGGATCATTCTCCGCACTCCCATCCCACAGCTGATACGTACTCTTCATTTTTTTCAAGAATGAATGCATCTATCACCTGAAACTGTCCATATTTTCTCTCCACTCATGGAACCATGCTCTCCCTTTATTGGACTTTGCTTAGCTTTGTGTGGAGTTTTGTGTTATCCCCACCCAGCAAAATTAGGATGGATTACGAAACACAAGTCTGTGAGCACTTAAAGAAATAAAAAGGAAGGGCCAATCATCGGAAGTCAGCCTCCCACAGTGAGGGCAAGCTGTATCAGCATAATCTCTTTGCCTTTTGTGATAAGGTTGTAAGACTGAAGACTCAGAGGAATAATAGAGGCATCCCCAACTGAGCAAGGCCTGCGACCCACCGAGTCTTACAGTGTGAACCAGGTGTAGAAATATGAGCTGCTTATGACTATTGACATGCAGATTCCTGGACTCTGGATCTCCCCTCTCCCTAAGTGTTGGACCACTGATCCCCCAACAGCAGGTTCAGTCTTACTTGGAGGCCATCAGGGGATCTAGTCCAAGTCACACTTGTGCCCTGTCCAGCTCTGTATCTGCTACATTTCTGAAACCAAGTCCTCTCTAGATGTCCAAGTTCTGGTAACTAAACCCAGTTTTTAATTACTTTCCGTGCTCTACTACTTATCTTTGTTACATTTGTGGTTCTTTTTTAACTCCAGGACCTATGCATTGATCCTACTGTATCTTCCCCTGGGAATTGAAGTCTTGCTCATGAGCTTGACTAGCAGCTAGGGTTTCACCAGATCATAGATTGTTTTCCTGCTGATATATGTCCCCCTAGATTTCCGAATACCTGTTATCACCCTGCCCCACTCACCTTTTGGAATAAGGCCATTACATCACTTAATTCTCATTTTCTGCCATTCCAAGTTGATGCTTTGCTTGTTGTCAGTTATCATAATTTCCAGATACTGGCTGCTACCTGTTGGACTGGGTTCCCTTCAGCACTGACATGTGGATTTGTCTTCCGATGGCAGGTCTCCCCTTTGGCGGGTGTGCTTTTATATCTGGATCCCTTCCAAGTTATCCTAACCCACCATTCCTGGCCATAAACAGCCATACTAGCTCTCATTACTGCAGAGTGTTAGCTAATTAGACAACCATATGTGTGGGCTGTTGATTGCTGGATTAATGTTAGTTTGGCAGGAGACCTCTAGAGAATACTGAAGGGCTTTGGACTTGGTGCTACGCTATTCAACCTTTTATTTTTTCTCAGTCAAGGACTTGGAAGAAGGTAGAAAAAGAATGTTCATCAAATTTTCCAATAATCTGTAGCCTGGGAAAACATTGAATACAGACCTTTGATAGTTTAAAAAATATTCTAAGACTACTCTAAGAGGACAACACAATAATACTAATATTAAAATTGATGAATGTGGAGACCTTTACTTAGGTTCTAACCATAATGTCTCAAGTATAAGAAAGGAAAAAATCTGACTTACAATGATTTGCACTTAACAGTCCAACAACACAGAACTACAAGTAGCTCCTTTTACATGAGCTTCTTCTCATCCTCTGGGATGTCACTTGACTTTTCTCTTCGATCTTAGAAAGTCCTTCCCCACTCCTTCCATCCATTCAACTCCTCTGCATCCTATGAGACAAGCGTGCCTCCCCCTGCCAAGAGCTCTTGCTCCTCTTCTGTGGCCCCTGTGTGTTCTCCATCACTGTACTGACCACACTACATAGGAGGTGGATGGCCTATGTCCAGCTCCCAAAGGAAGCTGTGAGGACTCTGAGTTCTGGACATTGGTCTTCTTCATCTGTTATAACTAGTGCTTGGCCCAGGGCATGGTGCATAGTGAATGCTGATTAAGTGAAGATGCCAAAACAGGCTTTGTCCTCTTAACAGCTTCCTCTTCTTCTCAGGGCTCACCTCTGGAAGACCTAAAATTGCTTTGAGTTACCTTTCTGGATTCCACCTCTGAAACCTGCTTTTTATCCTCATCTGTTCCTTATTGAGGCCATTTCACTGTGGATCTTGGTTTTTATCTCAACTTGCTTCTTAGATGTTAAATTTCTAAATTTTCTGTGTGTTCTGGCCTGCCCTCATCCAGAACTCTCTGGTTTTCTCCTTAGCCTGGGTCCTCAAACCCAGGACAGGAGCCAGCCTTGTTTACAACTCTGTCCACATGCCTAAATTCTGTCTAAAGACTCAGCAAGCACAAGAAGCATTTCTTTAACTAGCCCTCCCATCACCCCTCCCCCCTCCATGGGCCACACTTCCCCTGGCCAGGATGGTGGCCACAGGAGGAAGGTCTGGGGCTTTAGTTGACTTCAAGCATAGTGCAAGCACTCGATGTGCCATAGATGGTCCAAAAGCACATAATTTTGTGTAATTCATTAGGAGTGCAACAAATATCATGAGATAAAATGGCCCCCTTACATTCCTGAGTAGATCAGATCTAGTTTGAACAGCACATATAAGGATAATACAAATATAATCCAAAGAGGGCAAACCAGAATGCAGAAAGATTTTCAGTTCTTCTCTGGAAAGACAGACAACCTAGTGGAAGATATATATTTTTATATATATATAATATTTATATACAAATATATAAATATTTTATATAAAATATATAAAAATTTATATATATATAAAGTGTGTATACATACCTCCAAGGTCTTAACACTCTTTATATATTATAATATATATGCTATATATATATAGTATACTATATATAGGACAATATATATACTAAGTGTCAAGAAAGGACTTTGGATACCAAATATTCTATTGAGTATTTATACACTGTGAGAGAAGTTGGACTGATAATTTTCAAGGTCTCTAGTTTCTGAAATTCCAATCCTATGAACTTCCAAAGCACCTATTTCAGCCTACTTTCTGTATTTATACATGTAGTTGTCTGATTGGTCCTACTATATTGCAAACTGCTTTCATACAGGGATATCATATCTTATTCACCTTTGCTACCTTTATTTTCTTTTTTCTTTTTTCTTTTTTTTAAAAGATTTTATTTATTTATTTGACACAGAGCGAGAGAGAGATTACAAGTAGGCAGAGAGGCAGGCAGAGAGAGAGGAGGAAGCAGGCTCCCCGCTGAGCAGAGANAGAGCCCGATGCGGGCCTCGATCCCAGGACCCTGAGATCATGACCTGAGCCGAAGGCAGAGGCTTTAACCCACTGAGCCACCCAGGCGCCCTGCTACCTTTATTTTCTTTTTAAGATTTTATTTATTTGGGCACCTGGGTGGCTCAGTGGGTTAAAGCCTCTGCCTTTGGTTCAGGTCATGATCTCAGGGTCCTGGGATGGAGCCCCACATTGGGCTCTCTGCTCAGCAGGGAGCCTGCTTCCTCCTCTCTCTCTGCCTACTTGTGATCTCTCTCTCTGTCAAATAAAAAAAAAGATTTTATTTATTTATTCATAAGGGATAGAGAGAGGCAGAGGAAGAAGCAGGCTCCCTGCAGAGTAGGAAACCCGATGTGGGACTGGATCCCAGGACCCCAGGATCATGACCTGAGTCAAAGGCAGACGCTTAACTGACTGAGCCACCCAGGGACCCCACTTTGCTACCCTTAGGAGGGTAGGTACATAATATACAGATTTCCTCAATAAATATCTGATGAATAAATGAATGAGTGGATGGTTGGATGGATGGATCAAACAAAAACCATGATGACTCTTTAAGGACTTTTTCTGAGATCTTGAGAAATCCTTTGATTTTTCCCCCCTAATTAATAAAGTGGACTTTAACTAATAATCCTACTGGTTTGCAATGCTAGAGGAAATAGCTAATATATGAATTTTCATATTAGGCAAAAACGTGGTAAGAGTACTCCCATCAATGATCTTTGTTCTTGTCTCAAATCTTCTTAAAATTTGACTTTTTTCCCCAAATTTTAGAGGTTTATAGCAGACATTTAAGGGTCAGATGCATTTTTATCTTAGAGATTAATTTTTTTTATTATGCCATATTCCTTGTAAGAAATCTTTCATAGGGCCATAAAACCTTTTTGTGGCATGGGTTAGAATGTATTAACTGAATAATATACCTTTGGTTATATTACCTAAATTTAATGAGATAAATGAAAAATATGTACTTCATTAATTATCGACAACAATAGCAGCAGCATAAACACATACTTACTAAGGGTCAAAGCAAGAGATCACTCAATTTTTTAAGACTGCCATGCATTTATGCCTGCCATGGACATCTACTGAGTTACCTGCCCCTCCCCTATTCTATTGACCCTATTCACAGCTCCAGTTATTTAGACCTGTGTGAGCCTCTGACCAAAGCTGGATTCATCATAGCCCCTTTCTCCAAAATCTAACCTTGAAAATTAACTGTCAGGCTCTCTCCTCATAGCTACGCCCATAACATGTCAACTTCAATGCTTACTTCTGCCATATTTCCCAGTGTCTTCCACATAATCAGAGGACAATTTCCTCATGCATTTACTGTTTTTATCATTGTCTTTATAATGTGTATGTACATATTATTGTGTCTGGACTGATTATAGTCTTCTGGAGATAATTAATATTGAGTTATTTCAATTTGATTAATATTTGGGTCACAAGTGATATTGGAGATAGTTTAAGAAAAATAATAGGAAATCTGGAGGATCTAATGAAATCCAAAAACGCACAGTTGGAAAATGACAGTATCAAGGTTAAAAACATGTTTGTTGACTAATCTTGTTGCTTGGACCATGACTGAAATTCAGTTCTTAAATTTTTTCTTATCTCAGATATTTTCAGTGGTTGTTGGCCTTTTTCCCTTTTGAAGTTCAAGTAGGTTTATGAAGGTTGTCTTGGCTGAGAACGTATCTTTATAAGTCAGAATGTTTTATTTGCCATCAACAGGGAAACCTTATTTAGCAGATATTTGATTAATCTCGGTAACACAATATCCCTATTAAAGATACCTCTTTTGATACAACAGTGCAGTAAATATTCCTTAGGTTCTTCAGTATCTCAAATTGCTTTCTGAACTCTTTACAAGAAATGCACAGGAACTATAATTAGATATTTATGGTTTCTTCATTCTGTAAAAGTTGTGAGTTTGTATTTGCTCTATGTGAAAGCGCTGTATACCACCATACTGAACTCTAAGACATTGACCGAGGATACACGGGCTTTATGAGAAGTTAGATTAGCTCCTTGCCACCAGAGGGCGACTGAACCTAATTATGTAGCAGTGTGAACCTCAGGAAGGGCGATTTAGAATCTGGAGTGAGCTCCAAGTTGTTGAGAACATATACTTAGAACAAGAACATATACTTAGAAAATTAAAATAAGCGTGCCCACAATCTCCCACTTTTTCCTGTTATACTTCCTTGTTTCTAAAAATCCTATTTCACTCATCAGTGAATGAAACTTTCATTTGCTATTTGATATTTCTATTGCTTGCCTTGGTTATTTTTCATCCCTGCTATTGCCTCGTTGCTCTCTGAGGTATTAATGGAAGTGTTTCTTTAACGGAAGTGTTTCTCAAAAGAGTATGTAGAAAATCATGCCCTACAGTATTTGGAACTCCCTGCCTGGAATTGAAAGGTGGGCCTGTGCTACTCCTAACACAAGGGGGTCACTCATGTTTTATTTTTTTATTTTATTATTTTTTTGGATGGCTTAATAAGTTTTTTATTTTATTTTATTTTATTTTTTTATTATATTATGTTAGTCACCATACAGTGCGTCACTAGTTTTTGATGTCCACTCATGTTTTAAAGATTCACCAAAGTGGGGCAGCTAGCTGGTTCAGTCAGTACACCGTGTGACTCTGATCTCAGGGTTGTGAGTTCAAACCCCACGTTGGACACAGAGCTTACTTAAAAAAACAAAACAAAACAAAACAAAAAGATTCACCAAGGCATGTGTTCCATTAGCTTCCCTCTTTTCCTCCCCACTGTTATTTCAGTGAGAGTTCTCATGGTGTTACCCAAATTCCTAACAGGCAAGTAGAAACCTATTTCCTCCTCCTTTGTCTGCTAGCAATGGAAACAGCCTGTGAAACAGAAAGTTTTGTTATACCCTTTCTTTGGCCTTTCACTCTTCTGGTGAAATAACCTGCATTTTTAAAATTTTATTTCATTTTTTTATTTTATTGCTTCTTTGCAGACATTACATGGCATTGCTACTTTCAACCTCTGTACTGTTTTGGCACCATCTTCTAAAACAAGTTGATTGATCCAGCTCATTTCCAACACCCTGCTGTCCCAATCCCCTGCATTAGTTTGCCTCTTGTGCTGCCAAGTACATCACTGGTGAAGTGGCAGGTGTTTTCTTGTTTACCTTGGTTTTAATTCAAGCACATACCAGAGCTAGCCATTTGGTCTGAATTCCTGCTGCTCTCTATTCCTTCAGCGGCACATGAAAGCTGTCCTGAGCCCTTCTCCAGACAAACAGCCTATCACTGCCTGAAATCAGCCCTTTGATTCTCAAATGCAGCTACTGGGCAAGTCACAGTGCTCTCCCCACTGAAAGATCTTTTTTGGGCCTGCGGCTGACACAGCCCAGCTTGCGGGGGGCCGGAGAGAGGGGAGCCTTTGAAGTTAGGTGGCTGCTGTCCTCACTCAGCGTGCAGTGCTCACAGCATTCATCCCTAATAATATCTCATGAAGGCAACCTTTCCTGGGAAATAAGTCAGGCAGCCGCTCCAATCTCTGGTGATGGGGCTTCCAAGCCCTGTGTCACACTGCAAATATGTTCACCTTAAGGGGTGTGTTTTCCTGGCTCCAGACCTGAAAGCCAACTGTGCCCCAAGACTTAGTCAGTAGCCCGAGGACCACAGCAAACAAACACACAGCCCGGCCAACCCCGTGCCCTTTGTGCTCCAGCCAGAGAAGTTCCTGCTCAAACACCTAGGATCTGGCTAGAGTGAAGGAGATTGTTGCAAACTCACACACAGCAGGTCAGGGTGGAAGCACATTTTCTTTAGTAAATGAGTGGTTGTCCTCCTCTTCCTCCTTTTCCTCCAACTTTGGGCTTTTGCTGAGAATGAAAAAGAAGACAAGAGACAAGATCTGTTTTTTCCTTTTGCATTCTCAGCAAGGACTATGGAAAACAATAGGTCTCTCTAGTGCTTAGCATATTAAATATTAACTACCAAATAAGAACAGAAAGTCCATTTCCCAGCCCCACTACTCTGCCGAGCACAAAGAAATATTAGATAGATAATAGTAGTACTTGACATTTTTTCCAGGTCTTTCACTGTGCCAGGCACCCAGGCTAAAAGCTTGCTGTACAATTACATCATTTGATTCTTACCTCCATCATTTCAAGGCATATTATTATCATTCCCATTATACAGGTAGGGAAACTGAGGCTGTTAGAGCATAAGAAATTTGCTCCAGATCTCGCAGCCAGTAAGATGAGTTGTGACTCAGCACTTGTAACCATACTCTAGTCTAGATTTAAAATCTGTACTCAAAAAAATAGAACAAAACAAAACGAAAACTGTACTCAAGGGACACATAGATGGCTCAGTCGGTTGGGCGTCTGCTTTCAACTGGAGTTGTGATCCTGGGGTTCTGGGATGGAGTCCCGCATCAGGCTCCTTGCTCAGTGAGGAGCCTGCTTCTCTTTCTGCTTGCCACTCCCCCTGCTTGTGCCCTCTCTTTCTCCCCCATGCTTTCTCTCTGGCAAGTGAAACAAACAAACAAACAAACAAACAAAAACTACTCAAATAGAGCACGTGTAAAAGTCATACGCCTTGGGTTCTGTATTGCCAGGCACTAATCGATAGTTCACCTAAGACCCCACGCTGTACAACTGCTATCACGTCCTGCCTGTTTCTCTAACCAAAGAAAAACATCACAATCTCCTGGACGTGGTGTCTCCATGGGCTCATAAGAAAAGGTTCCAGTCTCTAGGCTGAGGAAGGGGATCTCCCAAACTGCTTAAGATTTAGCCTTTGAGATTGACATTATGCTTCGTGAGCTGTATGGTGGATATCTCCTTATTCTAAATGAATACATTTTGCAAGATTGAAGATTAATAAAAATCGGTCCATAAATTTTATAGAGTGTATATTGTGTGCTCATGGTTCTGCTGGGCTCTATAGAAGATAAGAAGGAATATGAAACATGACCTCTGATGTGGATTTGGCGACTAGCAATGGGACAGACTTGAGGTTCCATGTCACTCTAAACTGTTCCCAATTCCTGGGTCCAGCCAGTCACCCAGAGGCACACTGTGCTTCCTGGTCCAGCAGAAAAATAATCAATGATTTTTAGAAACAGCATCTCAAGCTTTTAGGTTTTAGGATTACTTACACTCTTAGAAATTATTGAAGACACAAAGAGCTTTTTTTTATGTAGATTGTATCTAATGATACTTATCACATTAGAAATTAAAACAAAATTTTAAAAATCATTCTTTATTAAATTTAATGTTATTTTGAAATAACAAGAATACTCTCATTGCATGCGACATACTTTATGAAAAATAACTGCATTTCCCAAAAAATTAGTGAGAAGAAAATGGCATTCTACATTTTTTCAAATCTCTTTAATGGATGACTTAATAAAGGAGAATATGATTCTCCTATCTGCTTCCTTGCTTATAATCTGTTGTGGTATGTTGTTTTGATTTAAGTCTATGAAGAAAATGCAGCCTTGCACAGATAAGTAGTTGGGAAAGGAGGACCTAACAGACCCCCTGAAAGTGTTTTAGGAACCTCTAGGGGTCCTCAGACCACACTTTGAGATGGGTGATCTTTGTGCAGAGTTTGGGCACAGGCAGCGTGCGTGACTTAGTGTTAGTCTAAGGCCACATATTGCTACAGACACAGAAATGTAGTATAACTATGGGTAGCCAATTAGGTAGCTACCCAAGTAATAGGATTTAAGAATCAAGGAGAGGTGCTCTTGCCCTAAAGTATTTCCCTTTCACTGACCCTTCGTGGTACATGAACCTGATCATTAGTCTTATCTCTGGGTTAAGACATTCAGTGTATACCTGAAACTAATTTAATACTTTATGTCAACTGTACTGGAATTAAAATAAAATTTTTAAAAAATGAATAAAGCAAAAAAAAAAAGACATTGAATGCCCTTGTTTGAATGTAAATTCATCAATCATCCTTTAAATAAACCTATATTAAGAGGCATAAATGTGCAAGACTTAGGGTGGCTCAGTGGGTTAAACCCTCTGCTTTCGGCTCAGGTCATGATCTCAGCGTCCTGGGATCGAGGCCCACATCGGGCTCTCTGCTCAGCAGGGAGCCTGCTTCCTCCTCTCCCTGTCTCTCTGCCTGCCTCTCTGCCTACTTGTAATCTCTCTCTCTGTGTCAAATAAATAAATAAAATCTTTTAAAAAAATATGCAAGACTCAGAGCTAGGAACATAAATGTGAATGAAACAGAATAATAGAACAAATTGCTACCAAGTAGTTCCCTATGAGAATGGAAAACATGACAAGGAAGTTTTGATGGGACAGAGAAGAGTGGCTGAAAAAGCCTGAAGACGGTATCATCAAGGACTAATTCAGACCAGCTTGGTAGCCAGCATGGCGTAACTTGAAGGACGTCCATAATTCTCATCTAGAAAAAAATAGTACCTCTGAAAATACATCTCTTTGAGTTATCCAATTCTTCTTTTATGCCTCCCTCTCCCAATTGCTATCAAGACCCTATCAGGGGGTGCCTGGGTGGCTCAGTGGGTTAAAGCCTCTGCCTGCAGCTCAGGTCATGATCTCAGGGTCCTGGGATCCAGGCTCGCATCCGGCTCCCTGCTCGGCGGGGAGCCTGCTTCCTCCTCTCTCTCTCTGCATGCCTCTCTGCCTACTTGTGATCTCTCTGTCTCTGTCAAATAAATAAATAAAATCTTAAAAAAAAAAAAGACCCTATCAGAACTATTGGACATTCCCACCTGTGTCATTCAGCATTCCACCCAAGAAACAATCAGTAGGTTCTGTATTTCTTTA
Source organism: Ailurus styani (assembly GCA_002007465.1). Lineage (NCBI taxonomy): Eukaryota > Metazoa > Chordata > Mammalia > Carnivora > Ailuridae > Ailurus > Ailurus styani. Next base: position 1,792,650 of record LNAC01000041.1, on the reverse strand, counting down.
CATACCTAGATTTAGATCGAAATTTATACACACATATACATATACACACATATATTTATATAAATATACATAAGTAAATATACATATATTTATATAAATTGATTGAAAGAAATTTATTTATGCAGTTGTGGGGGCTAGGCAAGTCCCAGATCTGTAGGGCACACTGTCAGGACAAGGAAGCTGGAAACTCTCAGACCAGACCTAATGTTGCAGTCCACAGGCAGGAGTTCTGCTGCTGCTAGGTGGATTGCATCGGTCCTGTTCAGATCATCCAGGATAATCTCCTTTACATAAAGTCAACTGATTGCAGATCTCAATCACATCTACAAAATGTCTTCACACTAACAATACCTGGATTTGCGTTCGATTAAATAACTGAGCACTCTCACCTAGTCAAGTTGACACATGAAACTGACCATCATACTGTCTTTTTGTGAATTTGCTTGGTGGACTTGTTTCTTCCTAAATACTTTTTATAAATTAAAATTTAAAGACAACCTAGAGACTAAGAAGCATCAAGGATAAAGAAAGTATGGAGGGGCACTTGGGTGGCTCAGTGGGTTAAAGCCTCTGCCTTCGGCTCAGGTCGTGATCTCAGGGTCCTGGGATCGAGCCCTGCATCACATCGGGCTCTCTGCTCAACAGGGAGCCTGCTTCCTCCTCTCTCTCTGCCTGGCTCTCTGCCTATTTGTGATCTCTCTCTCTCTGTCAAATAAATAAATAAAATCTTAAAAAAAAAGAAAAAAAAGAAAAGTATGGAGCATTAGAAGATAGCAGGAGAAAGCTGGTCAGGTGGGAGGGGAATTGAGGAGAGACACAGGATGAAAGTGGAGAAATTGCCACAGAAAGACACATAAATTATAGAGGGAAAGACAAAGGACAAGAAGAGACAGGAAGAGGGAAGAATGATGTCCTGAGGTAAATTGTTCTCAACACTAACTTTATTATTTTTATTTTTCGAAGATTTTATTTATTTATTTATTCGAGAGAGAAACAGAGCACAAGCAGGGGGAGCAGCAGGCAAAGGGAGAGGGAGAAGCAGGCTCCCTGATGAGCAGGAAGCCCAAAGTGGGGCTCAATTCCAGGACCCTGGGATCATGGCTTGAGCTGAAGGTAGATGCTTAGGCAACTGAGCAACCCAGGTGTCCCATCACTAAAGTAGAAATTTAAAAAATAATTATTATTTGAAACTTTTCGTTTTCCTTACTAACTTTCATTAACTTACAGTTAATGGAGTAGCTATGAGAGTTTTCAGGGAGGGAAATAGAACTCTAGAACCTCAGGTGACTTGAACTAATTAACTCTAGATCCTGGCTAGAGCTGGCCTCTAGGCTAGAAAGTCCCCAGCCCTACCCTCTTACACTCTCTGATGAGACAGATTTGGTTCTTCTGAATTTAATCATAGGGAACATGTGTGACCCCCTTTCCTCTCTTGGTCAAGGCCTTGGGCTCTGTATCAGACTATGTGGGAGGCATTCTTTAAGATAGCTCCCAATGGGCCTGCCTCTGCAGTCACAATTTCTATATTATCCACTCTTGAGTGTGGGTTGGACCTAGTGAATCACTTTTAATGAATAGAATATGGCAGTGATGGGATGTCACTTGTGTGGTTACGTTACAAAAGACTGTGACTTCCATGTTGGCAGCACTTTCAATCTCTCTCTCTCTCTCTCTGAAACTTCGTGTTTAATTATTTTAATGAAGCAAACTATCATGTTGTAAGCTTCCTTGTGGAGAAGCCCATGGGCAAGGAACTGAGAACAGCCTTTGTACACCAGTCAGAGAGGAGCTGCAGCCTCAGTCCGACAACCCACAAAGAACTGAATCCTGTCAATAAACATGTGAGAGATGTTGGAAGTAGATCCTTCCCTCATAAAGGCTCAATACGAACAGCCTTGCTTATATCTTGAATGCAGCCCGTGAGAGACCCGGAAGTCAGAAGACCCAGCAAAGCCAAGTTCAGATTCCAGATCCACAGAGCTGTGAAAGAATAAGTATTGTCTTAAGTCACTAAGTTTGGAGGTAATTTGTTACACAGCAATATAGACTTCCCAAATTTAAATCCCACTATTTATTAACTATGTGACCTTGGACAAGAAACTTGAATTCTGTGCCTCAGCTAACTTTGTAAAATGTAGACAATAATCATAATACTGACTTCATAGGGCTACTCTCCGACTAAATGAGTAATATATACGATATATTACCAAATGAGTAATATATACGAACAACCAATAGCCTAACACACAGTAAATGCACATAAATGTTAGCCTCTTGCTGCTCCTACTACTCTTACTGTCATTATCATAGCATCATCATCATCATCATCATTAAAAGTATAGGGAAGGATCACTGTGTATATTCTTCTAGAGGAACATACAGTGGCACCAGCAGGCAATTAAGATTAATTGCTGTCCCTTTGGGAGTTGGCTTTAAATTTTCAACACTAACTTCCCCAGCTCCTGTTAGCTTCATGCAGTTCTAAATTTGGAATGGCATGTCCACATGCACAGGTGGTCTCAGAGAGCCCAGTGCTTCACTGAGCCCAGAATATCCTAAAACATTTCTGAAGTATTTGTGAAATGTCTTCCACAACCTTCTTTTCATTTTTGATCCCTTTTATCATGGTGTGGTTTTACCCAAGAATTTTCAGCACCTGGTCATGGAGTTATCCACTGAAAAATGGAGAACACCTCTGGTTTCAGGGATTGGGGACCCATCACTTACAACGAATCCTGAACAGAGGCTACATCTGCTGTGATCTACTCCAGAATCTTGAAGAGCCTTTTGTTCTGGGGTCATTGCTGGGAGTGGGAGGAGTGGGCTGTCTGCAAAAGGAAAGACCAAACTAAAGGGTCATCATTGGTCATCTCTTTTTTCTTATGTGTAGATGAGGGATAATATTTTACCCTCTCTACCTTTCTAAGCTGTCTTATAATGAATGAATGAATGAATGAATCTTTAACACATCTGATATAGTAAAAGGAAGTTTCAAGTAATGAGTACCTTTGATTAAAGAAAAACAACAACTGCCAAAAGGTAACAGATGGAATGTTAAGTGCTGAACAAGCCTTGCAATTTTGTGGAAATAGGGCTGAACTCAGATCTCAAGGATTTCTTCCACTCCTAGAGATCCAAGAATGCCACAAATGTACCATCTGTTGACTAAGGTAAGAAAGCTGTCATTCAAATGAATTAAAATCTCTTCCCTTTTGTCCCATCCCACTTTGTTTTCTATAAGCTGGTAGCAGCTGCTGGGATAGATGTAGCCTTAGAAAGAGTCCCCATTGCTGTGTTGACACTAAGGGAGACTAAACAGCCTATAAATATAAGTGCTTCAGATCAATTTGCAAGATCTAATTTGATGATCCCAAATTTAAAGTAATTAAGAGATCTTTTTCTTTGCTTGAGCTGCAGGCATCAAAGCTTAATGATTTGGTCTGGCTTTGAAAAAGATACACTAGGGTGCCGGCCCAAGTTCAGTGGTGAAACTTTAGGGAGATTCTTCAGTTTCTTCCTCCATGAAATGGCAACCTAAATGCCTAATTCACAAAGTTGTTGATAGCTATTATTATGATATTACAGACAATGTTTAAAATGGGAGGCCAGTGAAGTAGTCGAGAGAGAGAGATTGAAAGCTGTATCTGCCTGAGATTGGTGGTTTGGGGAGAAAGGCATCACCACTATCAAATAGCACTTTGCAACTGCAGGATAACTAAGAGATTGTGTTAAGCAGTGGCCCCAGCCTCCGGGACTTCAATATTGACAGCTAGCATCTAGATCAGGGGAACTCATGGGTTCAATCAGTATATTGCTACCTCCTGGAAATCCTACCATGGCTGTGTTCTTCTAATTGAAAACTAATCATCCTGTAAGGCTTAGTTTAATCCTCTTTAATCAATCAATGTAGCCTATTCTGATTACCCCAGACTGCAATCTCACTTCTTCAAACAACTTCTGCTCCAACTCTTTGGGCATTTAGTAAGTCCTAACTTCCTTTGCTGCTTACCTTACTATATGATGCATATAGTTTGTCTCTAAAACTAAGTTGCAGTTCCTCGAGGATAGAAGGGGATTTTTACCTTCTTCCAATCATTCCCAGTAGGTCATGAATTGTGATCCGCAAACTACTCTGTACATCTCTGAGATTCCATAGAGTTGACTTAGGTACCTCTTAGGGCTCATAACCTCCTCTCCCTCCCATTAGCTTTACCTAGAAGAGCCCAGCTTTCATTTGTTTTGCTTTGGACTTCAGTGTTGATGATGATAGCATATTTATTGAGCATAGACAATGTCCTGTTTCTCCTTGGGCTCTACCATTGTAGGGTACTTGCTGGCCCAGTTTCCAACTGCCTGAGGGCTTTCTCTGGCAGCTGGAGGAGGTGGACGTTTTACCAGAGAATTCACATGCCTGGCAGCAGCTTTCAACCACTGACTAGAGATAGCATGTATGTACCCCAGTTTCCTCATCCTTTTGGGGGGTGACTCTGAGGCGGGTGTTCCTCACTGACTCCCAGAGTTCCCTAATGAGATTAGGCTCTATTTTCTTTCTTTTTAAGATTTTATTTATTTATTTGACAGAGAGAGAGAGCGAGAGAGATCACAAGTAGGCAGAGAGGCAGGCAAAGGGAGAGGGGGAAAGCAGGCTCCCTGCTGAGCAGAAAGCCTGATGCAGGACTTGATCCCAGGACCCTGAGATCATGACCTGAGCTGAGCTGAAGGCAGAGGCTTAACCCACCCAGGCGCCCTAGGCTCTACTTTCTCACAGTGGTGACTGGCTTGATACCTTACCCCTTGCTGGCTTCCTTCCCTTCCCTGTCTCATTTCCCCATAACAAGTATTTCCTAGGATCATCTCCCAAAGCCTTGATTCAGGGTCTGCCTCCGGGGAAACCAGAGGGTAACTCAGCATCTGTTCATTACCAATCATTATTCTAAAAGCTTTACAGACATTGATTATTTTAATTCTTCAGCCACCCAATTAACTGTTTTTCATTTTATTTTCATTTTGCATGAAAGGAAATGAAGGCAAGGAAAGGTTAATTGTATTACCTGAGTTCACAAAGTTAATATCTGTTGGTGGCAGAACTCAAAGCATGAATTTCTCTGATGAAGAACCTGAAATTTATTGATCCAGGTAGACAGGCTGCCCATTGGGTAAGAATCACAGCTGCCCTCGTTGGTAAAGCTCATTTTCTTTCATTAACTCCTAAATCCTGTCTTTGCTGTTAAGTGTTTTAAGTCTGGACAACTTAGAGGTGACTTTTTATTGGAGATGTTACTTGTTTCTTACGTCTCAAACTCAGTCTGGAGGCCAGAGCAGGGGTGGCACGACTGGGAGAAGCAGTGTGTCCTCCTATTTTGACAGAGCTCAGTATTTCTGCTGGTTCCCTTGCCCATGTCCCTGGTTCCAGGGATTGTTCCTCCATGAATGGTGATACTGATAACAGAGAGAGAGAGAGAGAGAGAGAGAGAGAGAGACATTGGGAAGAAGAAGCAGCCAGCTGGTGTGGAGAAGGGGGTCAGTAGAGAAGGCTCTCACTTACATAATGACTTCTCTTCAAGTGATATTGTGTTTGAGGAAATGGTGACACACGGTTGGAAATATTCAGCCTAGAGTTAGAAAAGTGACTTTGGAACTTGGAAGAGCCGATAATAAAGGTGTGGGCTTAGAAGTGGTGATGGCTTGAAGTGGCGATCATAGGAGAGGAGAAAATTCGAGTTTATAGGGAATAAAGGTTTAAGGATGGAAACTTGGGGAACATTGAGGTCTGATGTCAGTTTGAAGAAGAGAAGTCATCAAAGGAGGCAGAGATGTAGAAGGAGAGCCAAGATGGTGCTCCCTGAGAATGGGTCCCAAAGCTGGGGAGTGGTTCCAAAAGACAGCAACTCATCAGTAGGGCCAAATACCCCAGGGTCAATTTGGAGAAGGAGGATCAAAATTAAAATGTAGTGCTTGGGTCATGTCTCTTAACCTTTAAGGCCAGAGACAAGAACGTGGAGGTAGACACTAAGAAGAAGAACGGTATGGAAAATGAGAAATGTGGTGTGTAAGTCACGCAATTTAGTGACTCAGTCTTTCGCTTTTGTGAAGGTATTCTAGAACCACCACAAACTGTGGGTTCCATCAGTCCCCAAAGCTCCTTAACACACTGTTTAAATGTACAATAAATGTTTAACGAGGAATCTTTATGAGTGACCTCAATTTTAACTGGGTTTATTTGTTTGTTGTTATTGTTTTAAAAGACTAATAGATAATCCCTTAGGAACAAGTTCTCGAGCTAGTCATTAAAGAATCTCCTTACACATATTGTTGTTTCTTTTAAAGAATTAGACCACAGCACTTAACATCACAACTTTATAGAAGACAGCATCATTGTATTTGATGATTAAGAAGACACTCCAGGATCTTGCTGTACCTCTGGGCCATTACCCTGAATTCCATTACAGAGAAGACAGAGCAAATAAATACTAGACGAGGAGCCAGGAGATCTGGGCTCTAGTCCCAGCTTTCATTAATTCAATTCACCTCAGAGCGCCTCGGTTTCCTCATCTTAAAATGAAGAGGTTCACTTTATTGGTGATTCCCAAACCAATGCTGATCTCTGATGATGTTTTCAACTCCTTTGCACAAAGGAAGGAATGAAAGGGAAGGGGGAGGGATTATGTAGTGAATTATTTAAAAAGTCAAGTTTATTTATTTTAAATTCTAGGACTTGTCCTTTTTAGGGGCACCTGGGTGGTTCAGTCAGTTAAGCATCCAACTCTTGATTTCAGCTCAGGTCATCATCTGAGGGGTGTGAGATCGAGCTCCTTGTCACTGGGCTCCATGTTCTGTGGGACATCTGCTGGAAATTCTCCCTCTCCCTCTTCCTTTTCCTCTCTACCCACCTCTAAAAAAAAAGAAAAAAACCCCAACTTGTCCTTTTTACTGTTATGTTAAAATGGCCTTTCTTTTATAAAACAATGGTGATAGGCATCAGCAATTGGATTTTTAACATCCTTAAAACAGCAAGTAAAAAACTGGCAACCTCCTGGTACTGCTGAAACTTTTCTCTAAGTTTCTACTGGTCCATGAACTCACTGGACTCGAAGGCTTATTTCCTCCTCAATTCTAGATTGAATGTGGCAGGTAGAGTTTAAAATGTCTGACTTTTATTTGAATCTCAGATGAGAGTGACAGGTCACCCCACAGCATCACTCTTGTTAGAGTCCGGGGGTAACCTGTCGTACTTGTCAGCTGCAGTGACATCATGCAAAAAGATTTCAAAAGCAGAGCTCACATTCCAGGACACTGGGGCTCTGAATGCCAACAGAAAATTGTGCATCCTTGCAGCGTAATGAGAAAGACACTGTGCTTTGTTAAATTCCTTGAATCATTTGAAAGGACATTTCACCAGCTCAGATATACGGGAAATGAGATCTGCTCAGAAGAGCCTGGAGAGAGAAACTGAACCCAGTGTTGGTCGTAGAAGCATACTCTAGCGCCAGAAGAAACATCATTTATCTACATTTTACCTACTGCAATGGCGGCCTCACCCTGGCACCTGAAATAAATGACACCAATCTCCCTTCATTTCCATTCCCACTATACCCCCGCCTATTTCGCAGAAACTATTAAAATGGTAGCGGGTCAGAGCAAATTGTGGCTGGCAGAGGCTTCAATAAATCTGTGCCACTGAACTGCAGGACAAATTAAAATGCAGAAATTAGAAATCAAAGGCATTGAGTTTAGTGTAAGTGAGACTTACCTGATTAAGTATAGTTTCATAAACCACTAGATCTCAATCTCATAGTGCCTTAGGGAAAACCTGAGGCAGGTGGGCACTGACAATTCCACCTTCCAGAGGAAGGCATGAATTTCAATATGCCATCGCAACAGAATACATTTCTCATTAAAGATGCAGACATAATAAAGCTCAGAATAAAACTCCCTAGGAAACAAACACCAAAAGGTGGTATTGGTGTTCACCATTAACTTGCAATGCATGAGATATGCCTACAATGTTTTGCTTGTTGGGCAGGAAATTGTTTCCTGAAATCAAAGGCATTGTGTCTTTTTTTTGGGGGGGGTAGTAAAGGCCTCAGGAAAAGTCAAATGAGAATGGAGCTTTAAGAGGGGCAGGAATAGGGCGCCTGGGTGGCTCAGTGGGTTAAAGCCGCTGCCTTCCGCTCAGGTCATGATCCCAGGGTCCTGGGATCGAGGCCCACATCGGGCTCTCTGCTCAGCGGGGAGCCTGCTTCCTCCTCTCTCCTCTCTCTCTGCCTGCCTCTCTGCTTACTTGTAATCTCTCTCTCTGTGTCAAATGAATAAATAAAATCTTTAAAAAAAAAAAAAAAAAAGAGGGGCAGGAATACAAGCAGACCCAAAGGGCAGGCATTGGAAACCAAAATGAAGGAGGAGGAAGGGGACCGATCTTCAAGAGCTATCTCAGGATTTTATGCTGAGCACTTTTACAAGCCACTCTGCTAAGCATTTCCTAATTACTAAGTCATTTAATTCTTAAAATAACCTGGCGAAGTAGGTATTTTCACCACCTCACACCCCCCATTTTCCAGAAGATGAAATAGGCTCCGAGAGTTGAAATCACTGGCTCAGAGGCATGCAATCCTTAAATTACAGTCTTAATCCAGGACTCAAATCCTCAGCTATCTTCTGTCCAGGTTTGTGTGCTACAATGGCCAGAGTACCAGTGTGAAATTAAACAGAGGTTGACCTGGAGGTAAATGCAAATGAGCTATCATACCGCTGCCTATTGTTTTCACAACTGTTTCAAATGGAGATGCCCCGGAGATGAATCAGCTCGAGGATGGCTCCGGGGAGAGGATCTGCCTCCCAGGCTCTTGCAGGCGTGCCCAGCTGGCCTCTACCTTTGCTAAGACACAGAGGCTGCCCCCTCTTTGAGTGGTTTTGTTTCAGGAGCCTTTCACCAGAGTGGTATATTAACTTTGACCTTGTTATGTAATCTTCCAATCTTCAGGTGTCAGGGGGGAAAAAAACGGGACATTTCCATGTGTTGGGCTGCAGGAAGTATCCTTAACCCTGGATCCTTGCCTGTTGTGATGTCTGTGGCTTTTCTGAAAGCTGAAACAGCTAACATCAGGAGAAGAAAAATGTTTTTCTGCACCTGTCCCCTCTCTAATGAATAAAGGAATACAAGTCAAGGGTTTTTCGGTATGGCTTTCATTTCTTCGGACCAAAGAAATACATCAGTTTAGTAGTTTACTGCAAAGATCTTGGGAACTAATGATAATCATTTCTTAACGTTAAAAAAAAAAGAAGACGACTTCTGCAAGTGTGTATGCCATTCTTCCTCTAAGCAGCAAATCAAGAGCAGGTGTCCTTTTAGGAATTATTTCTGTTCATGAGCTTAACTGGTAACAGTACCTTCTTGCCATATTACCGATAACAGAGCATTACAATTGAAACACTTGGGGGAAAGGCACAGAAAGGTGGGGTTTTTTTCTTGGCTCATGGAAAAATAAATAAATCTTAAGTCAATATATGGATAGTACTTACGGATATGGTAATGTGTCAAAAAACATGGCAGCTAGCAGAGGTCAGCTCTCTCAACTGTATAAAAGGCAACTCATTACCTTTTATACTTCTCCTAAATGGAACCCAAGTCAATGCAGACCAAACCCATGAGTGCAATTAGCTGAAGAAATGTATTTTCAGCAAATGGATGACTGCTGTCATTAGGAGGTGAGGCCGAAATGGATATTGAAGACAGATTCAGTGTTGTGTAGAGTTTAACATACCTCCGACAACATGGGCGAAGGTTCTCTCGATCAGCTGTGGACTCCTAGCGTGTGTGTTTCCAAGCATGGTAGATCTCAGTGAGTTCCCAGGCTTTGGCCTGCATTCCCTGTGGAGCAAAGATTTGAGGCTCTTGGCCAGAGTGAAGGGGCCAGGATTTTTGGTCAGCAAACAGAGTGGAGCTAACTGGCTCTCCTGGAATTGAATCCACAGTCCTGGCCTCATTAACACTTGGACAATGGGCCACCATGAGAAAATACAGCTAATGACATATGGAATTATGTGACTCTGGCCACATTAGTATTTTAAAGCTCTCTCCATCTTGCCAGTAAAGGACACATTAGAAGCCCTGTTAGGTGAGAAAATCCTCAGGACCATATACTTCATTTGAGAACCTGTCAAGGGGAAAAATAAATATATGACTTTTTTTTTTAAAGATTTTATTTTATTTATTTCACAGAGGGAGAGAGATCACA
>LNAC01000041.1:1715776-1778791 GCA_002007465.1 Ailurus styani | reverse complement strand
TAGGCGGGCTGCTTGGTTGGCGTTGGCGCTCTGCAGTGCAGTGGAGTGTTAGCCCAGCTCCCTATATGGTCGGGGATTAGCTCGGCGCTGCTGAGGCTGAGCCAGGAGCCGGAGGAGGAGGAAGAGGAGGAGGAGGAGAAAGAGCGCAGCAGCAGCCAGCGCACGCCGAGCGGCTGCCGGGGAAGCAGAGGCGCCGGAGGCTGGGGCCCCGCCGACGCCTCGGGAGCCATGGCCGAAGGGGGAGAAGGAGGCGAGGACGAGATCCAGTTCCTGCGGACTGTGAGTCTCCGCGGCGGGGTGAGGTGGCGGGCAGGTGGGGAGGATCGCGGAGCCGGGCGAGGAGGGGCTGCGCTGCGCCGGGTGCCCGGTGCCGGTGCCCGTGCCCGGCGCGTTCTCCGCACCCGCCGGCTGCAGAGGCAGACCAACCACCCACCCGCGGGGCCGCCAGGGGCTGCGTGGGAAGGGACACCTTCTCTTGCCTGTCCCTCCTTCCCCTCCCCAGACCTCCACCTCTACGGCTCTCCAGGCAACTTGCTACTTGATCTGAAACCTTTGATGCCCAAACTTCCAGCCAGGGTTTGCTCGCGGTTGCCCTGAGACCTGAGGATCAGAAGTGGAAGAGCTTGCCCCAGAGTCGGTCCGCTCTTTCACCCCCAACACTCCACCACAGCCCCCTGCCTCCTCGGAGGTGTCCCCGTGCACCGGGGAACCGCCAGAAAGAACCAGCGGGCAGGGGCGAGCGTGGGGAGCCGAGTGCTAGCAGCCGGCGCAGGCGCTCGGTCCCGGTCCTCGGATCGCTCGGAAGGGAATTCACCCAGCGCTGCCCCTCGAACGTTAAGACCTAAGCCGGGAACTGCTGCTGGAGCGTTACTTGGCTGCCTCGAGTGTAAGAGCCGTGGCTTCTGCCTGCTCTCCGAGCCCCGCAGGACGGGGGAAACCCCGGTCTGTGGCTCCGCGTCACTCAGGTCCCCTTCCTGGCACCGGAGGGCGCTGCTCCGCCCCAGATTTTAGGGGAAGTGGTTGGGGGGTGGGGATCTGTTGTAGCCACCTCAACCTTGCCCCTTAGGAGTTAATGGAAAGCCTTTCAAGGTGGAAGACAACCGGGAGGTGTTGGGGGGCCTTGGGGGTGCGTCCCAGCTCCGATTTCAGCCAGGTGACCTTGAGCAAGTCGCATAATCCTCCCTTCCTAGCCTCAGTTTCCTCTTGTGTAAAAATGAAGAAAATATAACCGGCGTTTCAGGGTGATAAGGATTAAATGAGATAGTGAATGTCATAATGTTTTGTAAACTGTAAATTGCTCTGCAAGTGTTAGATCATTTTATATGCGCTGTCAAGCTCTCAGGAATCAGACTGAAATTCTTTCTCTCCCTGTCTCCTCTTTAAGTGCCCCCTTCTGACCTGGTCTCCGAAGATCACAGCTTAGGTCTTGTCGCTCTTTTACACCATGCCCTCACCTTCTCCAAAACCCTTGACTTTCTCTTCCGAACATGCTTCCTCTGTCAGGGCTGGGACTTGGATCTCATTTGGGAGTTATAGAGGGACCCACCACCCTTCTGATACGACCTTCTGATATTACAGAATTATCCATTTCTTCATCCTGGACCCAGACCCCCCTCCTCATCTGCACTCACGAGCTCACGAGGGCTTCACACTCACCACTTCTTGCAGCCCTTTTGTTATAAAGCTGCCCATTCTTCCCCAAACCCTGTGGAATCCCTAAGCTTTCCTTCCAACAGGTGTCCTTGATACTGGATGGGTGACACCTCAGGTACTCCCTGCCTTGTGCCCTCCTCGATCAGTTGTTTCTTCTCCTTATTAGTAATGATTTTCTAGGCATTATTTTTTTTAAAGATTTTATTTATTTATTTGACAGTGAGAGATCACAAGCAGGCAGAGAGGCAGGCAGAGAGAGGAGGAAGCAGGCTCCCTGCTGAGCAGAGAGCCCGATGCGGGCTCTGAGATCATGACCCTGAGATCATGACCCTGAGATCATGACCCGAGCCGAAGGCAGAGGCCCAACCCACTGAGCGACCCATGTGCCCCTCTTCTGGGCATTATTGACTGAAGAAATCCCCTTCTGATGGATTGGGTCAGTGTGGAATAGATGACTCAGGGGGATGAGGTGAAAGCCCGGTGGTTTTCTTGAGATCCCCACCCTTTGTGTTTCTCTTGGATCCTGTGGTCACCTTCCCCGACTTCTTCTCTTCATCAGGCAGTGTAAGCGTTTTTTGGTACCCCTATAACCAAGGCTTAGGGTAAAGCAGTGGTTCTTAAATTCTTTATGTTATGGGTGTCCTGTCCCAGAAATTAGAGTAACTGAGCTCTTTTTTAAAGCCCATCCGTGGTCCCCTGCAGGGATCAAGTGCCCAGGTTAAGAACCTCTTTTGCAGAGGTACTGCATTTCGGCCTTGGCTTCCAGGGAGAGCTGGAAGAGACCATGGGGACAAGTGACTCCCCACGTGGCATTATTATTGCTCCTAGTCATCACCTGGAGGGTTTTCTAGGTGTGTTCTTCAGTAACCCTGCGGGCATCTTCATCTGTGATTTCTTGGGGAGATGATGGATGATGAAACTGAGGCATAGGAAATCAAGTGACTTGGCCGTGGTTGCCCAGCAAGTTACTGATGATTATCATTACATAATGTTAACTTACATGCCCACCACCGGCTGGTGTGGAGCGTGACTCCAGAGGCTCTGGTCTTTCCAATATACTGCCATGCGAACTGCTGCTTTCTGACCTGTGACACTCTCTTTCCATATCCATGAATTAGGCACAACTATTTCTGCAAACCCCGTCACCATAAATTTTGATTTGCATGCAATTTTTACTTTATCCTGCTGCTTTCAGGGGAGTCAGGAGTCACCGGGCTGTGCTCAAAGTGGGGTTTCCTCACCTTCAAATATGCCTGGGTTAGAGAAGCTATTTTTTAAAGCATTTTGGCCATGTGTCGGTCGTGGAATGCTTCCTCGACCTAACATCTGTGCCGGGCCGGAAGGTGGTTGATATTTGGTGATGGAAAAGAACCTTATCTTTGCAACCATGAACTTTAGAGGGTTGCCATTCCGGACAGCAGAGGCTTTTAAACCTACTTTTACAAAACAGACCAAAGAATAGCACTGTGTTGAGGATCCTTTCAAGCTGTCGGTGGTTCTAGGATCCTGTTTATTATGGCAGTGACGAAAATAAAAGGAGCTGGGACGATCCGTAACATGAAATGGGCCAAGCTTACTGCAGTGATCACCATAGGCATGCGTACCGGCGCTGTAGACACTTGCTAGGAGGTGGTGTCCGTGTTGGTTGCATCCTCTGATATATCTGAAGCCCGTCCTTTCCTAAGTAGGGGCAGTGTCTACACAAGAGGCTTGGAGGTGTCAGCACATCTTGTCAACTAATTGCTCTTGTACCCCAGACCTTAAAATGGCAGCGTAAAACTACATATCCTCTCTGGCCTTCTCGAATCACCGGCAGTCATTTCAGTCAATGAGAGAGAGAGTCAGCCAGACAGATAGCCTAAGAATTTTCTTTAAGGGGAAAATTTTCCCTCCCACTGCTGCTGCCAGTGGCATCATCCTGCCTTCCGATTGCTCTTGCTGACGTCGTCAGTGTCACTGACGTGGTTCGAAGCTGCTCAGAAGCAGATAAACCTGCCAGCCACTCATCTGAAAGCAAGAAGTTACAGCGAGAGGAGTGACAATTACCCTATCTCCAGACGGTTGGAGCGGCTGGCACCGTATCCCGCTCCGAGAGTGCCAGGGAGTAGCTGTTTTCTCCACCCCCGCTTTCTCTCCCTGTGGCTACTGCATCCATTGAAAAGGAAAGAAAGGAAGAAAGATCTCCAAATCTCAGCTTACTGTTTTTAAAAATACCACAGCCTTCTCCTTGCCAACCCCCTCTCCACCACAAAGTTAATTGAAACAGAACTCAAAGTGAGACAGACGTTCGTTTCTATTAGTTTCAATTAAAGACAGTTCAGAGGTGCCCACCTTAGCCCTCCTTATGGAAAGTTGCCCCCGTCTAAATTTGCAGCTCTCGAGGGACGAGGGAAGGCGCTTGGGCTAAGAATCAAGACTGCTAACCCGGTCCAGTGTCCTCCCTAGAGTCTGACCAGGACGAACCCCTGAATATGTGCTGTGGCACTCAGGTGAGCCCAAGTCCCTCCAGAGCACCTTGTCCCAGGTTGGGAGGACAGCGAACGAACGTGAACTTGCTGGTTCCCTCCTTGCCTCTCCCCTCAGCAGAGTCCATTTACATAACATCTCCATGATGCCAACAACTTGATTTGCTCGCTTTTTCTCAAGAAGGGAGGTAGACATGAGTGACTTCTTCCTTCAAACATAGGGTTTCAGGATGACTGCAAGTGGTAATGGAAGGAGTGCTAGAAGGCAGACCCAGATACCCAGGCGTATGTTTTGGTACCTGGGCTCTCCTGCCAGATTAGGTTTGATGTTTAAAATGACAAAACTCATAATATCCCCATGCTCTGGGTCTCCCGGTGTCACTTCCCATTTTCTCAGTCTCTTTTCCTTTGGTTCCAGAGATCTCAGTAAGGCACTGTATCAGAGTAGCAGGATGCCCAATATTCCCTCCTTTCCAGGGCAGTGCCCCAGGTGACTGCTAAGTCCTTCTCCCAAAGACATGAACTCGTGTCCAGGAGGCTATTTTGGTACTAGGGGGTGGCTCCCACTTCTGAGACATTGATTACCCATGAGCAGGGTTGTCCTGAGGGCTCTGAAGACTGCTGAGCTCCAGGGTCACGAGGTGATGGTGACTGTAAACTTGGACATACTTGGGTTGTATTGTAGCCCAATGTAAGAGGAGTGAGACCAAGAATATGTGCGCAGGTGAAGAAGGTGTGACTGATTGAAGGTGAAGATCTGTCTGATGTCTGTGCATATTTTTTCTTAGGCTGATTTGATTGTTAAGTAGGATGAGGACTCTCATGAAATAGGGTTTTTAAGCAATTCTTTGTTCCTTTCCCAATATTGACTTAGGGGAAAAACAGATATATTTCCCAGGTTCCTTAGGATTGACGTGAGGAGGAAAATGTTGAAAAAGGGTGGGAGGAGTTTATCTGGAGAGCAAAATACTCTGATAATTATTTAGGAAGCGTTTGTATCAAAATAGATAGTGTTATGTCTCTCTGTGTTTATTTGCTTCGTTTGCTTGTTTCGTGATAATTTGTTTCACTCCTTCATGGGAAGGATTTTTTTATTTCATAATTTGGGTTTTCCTTTACCTTACTATTTAAAGAGTTTTGAGTTTAGGAAGGCACTGTCTCCGTCATTTTCTAATTGACTTGGAATCCTTTTGAATGCTTCTTACCAATATCATGTATAGGCTATGGAGGTGTCGTGTCTTCAGAAACCAATATTTTAGCTCATTTTCCACAATCCATATAAACCCTTCTATATGAGCTTGGTCTTTAAGCTATCCTTGATACAAGATTTATCCAGTAGGAGTGAAATGTAATAAAAAATAAAAAATTGAACTTAGAAGCAGGAATTCTTAATTCCAGCCCTAGCTCACTGTGACCTTGAATGAGTCATTTAAGAAAATTGAGGTTTCATCTCCCCCACTTTCGGGAGATAGAATCTGCCTTAATGGCTTTGCAGAAGTGTGATGAAAGGCAACAGTAATTCCAACAATACCCCAAATGAGAGACGAGGCTGTGTTTTATAAGGTATTACCTTTGTGTTTCTCTTGCATAGGACATCAGTCCTGCTTGTGATGGGTTCTTGTTGTTGAGAAAAACACCACATTTTCCCTTTCTCTAATAAGCTTCCTGACACAGGCCCGAACCTTCATCCTAGGGCTGTTACACTGTCTCCAGTGTTGGTCCAGCCCCAGTGGTGAGACGTTACTTAACTAAAGCAAACACCAGCTCATCTCAAGTTGTTTGACTAAAAGGCTTGATTGAGAAGGCAAGTCAGTTGGTCTAAGAGCCTTCAAAAGGCCAGGCAGGCCCCCCGGATTGCAGCCACCAAACAGAACACAGTTATTTTTTGTCTTCTCAGAAAATTACCAAAGCTTTACCATTTCCCATAGGACCCCTTTTCTTATTAGATCCCATTTCTCTTCCTTTCAAAGCCACCCTCCTGTTTGTTCCCTCCCACTTCCTTTATGAGCCCATTCTTCCTTTCCCCCCAGAGCCCTGGGACCAGCTTTTCTATAAAGCCAGCCCTGCTTTTTCCTATCAGGGATTTTGCTGCCTCAGTCGAGTCTGTTTGGGGACTCAGGGCTTTTGCAGAGCTCTTTTGGTCGCACCTGGATGAAGCAGATGCTTCTGTGGTGGGAGCCCCACCAATGCTGAGGTTGCAGGCCCTCACGTTTCCCCAGACGTCAGGTCTTCTGGGCTTCGGGCTTCCGGCTGGTGTCCTCTTCTTGTCCAGAAGCTGGTGGGGTATTTTAGGGACAAAGACATTTCCAGCCACTGCAGTTTCCTGTGCTTCGGTGAGTTTTGCCATCATAGCACCTCTTCAGTTCAGGGAGAGGGAGGAAAAAGTGCTGGCACCTTGCTCCTGATCCAGCTACCGAGAGGAGCCTTGTGAGGCACCAAGATTATTTTTTCACCTCTTTATGTCATTTCTGATTCCTGATTGTTAGAAAACAAAGTTCAGATCATCTCTGAGACGGATGATGCAGTACTCAAAAATAAAAGCTGGGCCTCCTCTCCTCACACAGACTTCTTCCCTCGTCTAGTCCAGGGCACATTGCTGACTCCACAGGAACTCACTGGGCTGTTGTCCTTCCAGGTGGGACACAGCTCCAGAGGGAGAGGCGCTGAGACACAAGGCCTTCCCATGTTTTCTTTTCCCTCTTACCTCTTTGAGCAGTGGACTCCTTATTGATTTCGGGCCTCCCAGCCCCCACACCAGCTTGTCCACTTGAGGAGGTGGAGACCTCCTTTATTGGACTCGTGCCCAAGAAGAAGGAAAGCAAACATTACGTCTTCAAATCAGACTGAAGAGAGATTCCGAAATGTCTCTCCCCCTGAGCCATCCCCTCTGGGGTGACAGCTGCTTGCTGCTGCTTACGTTAAGAGTGCAAAGGAGGCGGAGAGAGCTCTGGAGACAGAACTGCTGTGCAGAACCTCGCAGGCCATCAACAGTTTTTCCACTGAGTTCAGTGTCTGTGTGGTTTTTATGCTACAGGGGCCAACCAGGGTGATGAGCAAGGCAGCACGGCTTGAAAGAAAGCATCAGGGCGACAATCTGGGTTGGCATCAGTGTCGATGGGACCCATGCACAGAAGCCGTCTTTCTTTTTTTTTTTTTTAAAAGATTTTATTTATTTATTTGACACAGAGAGAGAGAGATTACAAGTAGGCAGAGAGTCAGGCAGAGAGAGGAAGAAGCAGGCTCCCCGCTGAGCAGAGAGCCCGATGCGGGCCTCGATCCCAGGACCCTGAGATCATGACCTGAGCCGAAGGCAGAGGCTTTAACCCACTGAGCCACCCAGACGCCCAGAAGCTGTCTTTCTCAGTCTGCCTTTGCAATAAGGCATTGACTCAAGGACGTCCCTCTATCAAAATACGGATCTGCGAAATGGTTAGCTCCGCGGGTACCATTCATGATTAGCATCATTAACGGCTGAGCAGAGCCAGTTCCTGAAGGAATGGGAATTGGACTGGTGAAAGATGAGGGCATTTGGGAACATTACGGAGAGGGGCAAGCCTGAGTGAGCATGCACGTGATCTTGGGGAACCCTGAGCAGACAGAGAAAGCACCAGGGCACAGAAGTCAGGCTCTGGTGCTGGTGGCACAGAAACTCTCATCTCTATCTACTTATGACCTTTGATCAAAGGAGAGGAAGCCTTGAACTACATGGGAGAAAGTGGCCAACCTCATTTCAGGCGCTACAAAGAGCACTATTTGCAGTCACGTCTGCTGCTAATACATACTCTGTTTTATGTAGTTCAGAATCAGAGACAATGGTTAGAATAAGAAAGTCTCAGATTTTTATAAGACGAGGTAACTCTATGTCAAAGTGAGAACTAAGGGTTGCCGTTCTGAAGTAGAAAAGTATTCAAGCAACAAAAGTCCGTTTTTGGTTATCATGTTTGTTAATAGGGTTACTCATCGTTATCCCAAGGAAATGCCCCAGAGTTCCTAAAACCAACTTAGACCCATTCCTACCGAAAAAGGGGAGAATGTCCAGGAGAGCTGACTGGCTCCCAGTAGACCAAATAGGAAAGGCCCTTACTGGAAGGTATGTGCTTCTTAACAGACCAGTCGCGGGGCCTGGCATTCACTCTGATAATTTCACAGTTGAGTTCTCTAATGGGCCTGAGCCGAGAGAGCTAGTCAGTGGGACTATAGGAAGAATTGGAAAATTCTCCATCAATGGCACATAAATGTCCACACTGTAAGAAGTATCGATTGGGACCGCTGCACTCTATGCCATGGGCCAGATCCAGACTGTAAATAATACTAGAGCAGTACAAGGGATCGAGTGGACCACAACTGTATGTGGAACCAAAAGCTGAAAACAAAAGTTCAAATCAAAATAGGGCAGCCACACCTGGAGGAGTGTGAGCCCCTTGTGAAAGGTCATCTGTCTGTGATTGTCATCATCGATCATTCAGGACACATGGCTCTTGTTCTGAGCGATAGCCACGGTCCACCCCTGAGTCAACCCATCTTCCGTCTCGGCTAGCCACAAAAGGGGAGTCCAAGAATAAACCATAGTGATGTCTTGAACAAACCTCCTTTCTTTTTAAGAGGGATTTTTTAAGATGAAAAACATAACAGAGAACATACTAGGCAAGTAGGTAAACTCAGAGCTAAAGCATTTGCTCTCTTCGGTAGCATTTCTATCACCAGATGCCTTTAGGGATTGTCTAGGTGGATTGTCTGCCCTTTCCCTGGTTTTAGTTCATGTATAAAGACACAGTAATAATGATTCTATCTCAGGGATGCCTTGAAAATAAGAGTGAGGGGACTCCAGCTCTCCTCCAGGAGAATTAGGTATGTGTATATGGAAGGAGTAGCTTGGAAAAAAAGTTGTTTCGTTGCCCAATTACCTAAAAAGGTAACTATCAACCTATCAACCTAAGGCATGAGCCATAGATTATAAACTCAGGAATCTGACAACTTTCAATTCAGTCTACTCTGAATCCCTAGCCACCTATATATCTCAGGGCTCACAGACTTAAACACTTTTGGGGCCGGGCAGGTAACTAAATGTGTGAATCAAGCTTTATTTGCAAAGAAAGGTGGGCCTGATGTACACCTTCAAACAAAAATTCTTAAAACCCTTCCCCCCGAGCCAAACACCTCTGCGGCAGCACTGTGGGCTGCCAGTTTGCAGTCATGGGTGAACCCTCACATTTCAAGTAGATAAGCTGCCTAGAAGGCATGAATATTTTTATGAGTAGGATCAGGCTCACAATACACATCAAAGTCCTTGGATGAAAATGTCAACATAAAAGAGAGTTGCATCATTTATCACAGTGTAAAAAAGATTGGCAGAGGGCGCCTGGGTGGCTCAGTGGGTTAAAGCCGCTGCCTTCGGCTCAGGTCATGATCCCAGGGTCCTGGGATCGAGGCCCACATCCGGCTCTCTGCTCAGCAGGAAGCCTGCTTCCTCCTCTCTCCTCTCTCTCTGCCTGCCTCTCTGCATACTTGTAATCTCTCTCTCTGTGTCAAATGAATAAATAAAATCTTAAAAAAAAAAAAAGATTGGCAGGCTGACAAATTAATAGGCTTAATAAAGGATAAACTTGATCATCAGAATGAATCCAGATCACACTAGCCTTTTAAAAACCCTTTCAAATTGTCACATAGATACAGATATCACGCAATTTAAAGGAAGCAGGGTGTCCATTCAGCGTTTACTGACCAAGTACCTACTAGCCCTGACCTATCACTGGCCCTGACCAAGTTGCTACAGTGACATAGATGAACAAGACATTTTAACATTCAGTGCCCCCCAGTGGCTGAGGGTCAAGAGGAGGCTCAGTCTTGTTTTGAGGTAGCAGGGATATTAGTCACTTCAGATGAATTTATAACATGTAACTTTTCCATACTTCCATGGTACAAAAGTCATTCTTTTTTTTTTGTTTGTTTGCTTGTGTGTTTATTTTTAGAGAGAGAGAGGGCATGAGTTGGGAGGGCAGGGAGCAGCAAGGGGAGAGGGAGAAGCAGGCTTCCCACTGAGTAGGGAGCCTGATGCAGGACTCCATCCCAGGCCCTCAGGATCATGACCCAAGCCGAAAGTAGGCGCCTAACCAACTGAGCCACCCCGGCACTCCAAAAAATAATTCTTTTATTTATTTATTTTTAAAAAAGATTTTATATATTTATTTGAGTGAGAGAGAGAGAACATAGAGGGAGAGTAAGAGGGAGAAGCTGACTCCCTTCTGAGCACGGAGCCCAATGCGGGGCTCAATCCCAGGACCCTGAGATCATGAGCTGAGCTGAAGGCAGATGCTTAACCGACTGAGCCACCAAGTCGCCTCACAAAAAATAATTCTTATTAAAATACGTGACCTTCGGGCAGTTTCTTCACTTCTGTGCCTATTTCCTCGTGTTAAATGTGAATGATTATAATGTCTGCTTCAGATGGTTGTAGCAAGGATGCAATGAGTTAATCTGTGTTAGGTGCTTGGAAGAGTGCCCAACATATAGTAAATCCTCAGTAAATATGAGCTACGAATACCGTCTCAACAAACAGCATAAACAATGACATTGGGCCCAGCAGCTACTCCAAATGTCATTGCACATTTATTTTATCATTGAAAAGTACAAAAGGACAATGCCCTGTGATTATTCCATAGTCTTGATTCCTGGTATTCTACTTAGCTATAATTGTGACCAGGCCTTGTGACTGGAAATGAGCCTGGAATGGCCATGGCCTCAGGAGCTCAGATTGATGGGTCATTTCGTAAGTGTCTACTTTACAAAGCCTCTTGATACAAATACTCATTGACTTTTCCTCCAGCAATTTTTGATTCCCCCTGTCAATGGATGGGCAACACGATTTGGAGAATCTTAAAGACAGACAACTTGTCCTTAGTTTGGGGAGATTTCTTTTTCAACCTGTTTTAAATACGGAAATTTGCCTTTCTGGGAATTCACGGTATTTTTAGCAACACAAGGTCATCCTATGGTAAGGATCTTGCTATGCACTTTCTCGATTCCTCCTCATGACTAAGGATGCAAAGCATGAACCTAAAGTAAAGCTTGTTTCGTGCTTTAGTGCCCTTTCCTCTAGGATCCTGTTATGGGCCTCCGATTCTTACCCCAGCTCTCAGTCCAATGTTATTCCCATATTTTCTCTTTCTGCTTTCCATGGAATTAAATTGGGTAATGTTAGCCACATAATCCCTATTAACAATTTTCCTGTCCCTGGATGAGAGTAGATGTTTACTTAGTTAAAATGTTGTGCTCCTTGCCAAGTGACAGGTGTATAGGAAGTCTAGGCATATGGGTTAGCTAATGGTGCCTTGGCTTTTAATAGGTTAAATCACCCTACTTGGCTCTTTATTTTCACTCAAAAAGCAGGTCCCAACAACTGAAAGCTTAATTGGGCTAAGCAGTTGGGAAATTTAATTAAAAGAATTAAAGCAACATTTCCCCAAATAATAGAGAATGGTTGGGCTTTTGATTTCCATAAAGTAAGGAGGCAATTTCTCTTGGTGTTTAATCTCGATGTTTCAACAGCAATACATTTCACTTTTTAAGTTGTGAATAAAAACTAAACTATATGAATGATCTATTTCATATATTCCA
Organism: Ailurus styani; assembly: GCA_002007465.1. Lineage (NCBI taxonomy): Eukaryota > Metazoa > Chordata > Mammalia > Carnivora > Ailuridae > Ailurus > Ailurus styani. Next base: position 1,767,059 of record LNAC01000041.1, on the reverse strand, counting down.
GCCTCAGTTCTTTCATCCGTAGAATGGTAAAAATCATAACTAATTCTCAGGGAGGGGTCAAGATGAAATGACCAGACTCCAACATTCTCCAGAGCAAGGCCACATTCTATTAGTATTAGCTGCCTCCTTCCCCATAACATCTGATATTGTCTGGTACTTGGGGATGTCCTCAGAAAGCATACTTTAAAGTACAAAATGCTATAAGACGTCACACGTGCATATCAGAACCTGGGCAACAGTGAAGTCTGATTATATGTGCATAGAGCTCACTATTATAATCAAATAAATTTAAGGTCAAAGTTAATCTGACTTGGGCGCCTGGGTGGCTCAGTGGGTTATAAAGCCGCTGCCTTCGGCTCAGGTCATGATCCCAGGGTCCTGGGATCGAGGCCCATATCGGGCTCTCTGCTCAGCAGGGAGCCTGCTTCCTCCTCTCTCCTCTCTCTCTGCCTGCCTCTCTGCCTACTTGTAATCTCTCTCTCTGTGTCAAATGAATAAAAAAAAAAAATCTTAAAAAAAAAAGTTAATCTGACTTATTTATTCTTGTACATAAATATTATTATACTGGCTCCTAATTAGGCATAATTGTACAAATCACAGAAATGACTGTAATTAGTATAAATTTTGCCTAGCCAAACCAATCTTTTTTTTTTAAAGATTTAAAATTTAAAAAAAAAACTGAATATCTCAATTCTCTCTTCTTATTGACCTTGAACGTGATGGATTCTCTGGTACCACATGTCGTTTCCAGATCACCATTATCACTGTTGCTATCACTGTCAACTCTGTAACCACGTGGAGTGTCTCCTAAGAGAGTGGTTAAGAGCTTAGGGCAAGACTGCAATGTGAATTCTAGATTTGTTACGTATGACCTATGAGATCCTGTTTCTTTGTGTCTAAAGTAGGGATATTAATAGCTTCTTATGTGGCTGTTGAGATAAACCTGGTGGTGTTTGTAGAACTGTAGTGAGCACAGTACCTACCTCATACTGTGAGATGATATAATACGTATTTTTTTTAAAGATTTTATTTATTTATTTGACAGAGAGATACAGCAAGAGAGGGAACGCAAGCAGGGGGAGTAGGAGAGGGAGAAGCAGGCTTTCCTGCAGAGCAGGGAGCCCGATGTGGGGCTCGATCCCAGGACCCTGGGACCATGACCTGAGCCGAAGGCAGACGCTTGAGCCACCCAGGTGCCCCTATAATACGTATTTTGATGGGAGCTCTTACTGCCCGGTGGCTGGGGGGTCCCTTCACCGTGCTCCCAGCGCCTGTGCCTAGCCTGGGCTTCTGGGAGCCACCTGGGTTCCTGCAGCAGCTGCTCTTTCATGATATGGGAACTGTTCAGGGGTAGAAGATGTGCTTAAAACTCTTTATTTACTACAATTTCTAGCTCAATTAATCGGAAAAAAAAAATCTAAATAGCTCTTCCACCTGCTCCTTAGAAGCCTTAGCCAAATGAAAACCGGTGGGTGTACATGTGTTTGTGCTTGATTTTCTGAACACATGAAGGTTGCAGTCCCAACTCGTGCGTTTGACGAACAACGGAACCTTTGCCTGACTCCCGGCTGTTTGGTAGATGATGATGAATATGTTGACTGATTCCCCAGGCTTTGCTCTGGTCTCTGGCTATGCTAAGTACACATCGCTCAAGTTCATGATGAGGCCCTTAGAATACACATAGGGAGGCAAATATCTCCCAAAACCAGAGAGGCACCCAGGTCTAGTCTAAACTCCTGAAATCAAATGACAAATTAAAAAGCAGGTTTGTTGAGATTTTAGAGTAACAGAGACTTAGGGTTAACCTACTCTAGCCTGTAGGTTAAGTATCATATGTCATTGGGGAGAATATGATCCCTTTGCTCCAGACATCTCTCTCACGTATGACAAGGTACATGGAATTCCTGACATTCAAGATACTTCTTTAGATTAAGGCATTCTCTCCAAGATGGATGTATTGTTTGGGGGTGGAGGAGGGGATTTAGATGTAGCTATACCTGCTCTTGGATGGTCAGATTATCAAGGAATAAAACCTTTATCTGCTAATGTGGCATTTGGGGTTGAAAGATAAGGAACGGTCGCTAGGACATTAGTCAAGTTCAATTCCAAGGTAGGTTACTTTGAATCTCCTAAAGAAATAGGGGAGAGAGAGGATTTAAATAAAAAAGAAGGCATGTATGGGTCACCTGGGGGGCTTAGTTGGTTAACCATCTGACTTCTTGATTTTGGCTCAGGTCACGAGCTCAGGGTTGTGAGATCAAGCCCCGCATCACATTCTGTGCTGGCTGTAGAGTCTGCTTGGGATTCCCTCTCTCCCTCTGTCCTTTCCCTCTCCACACCTCCCCCCTCTCCCACCCACCACTCTGTGTTCTCTCTTTCTCTAAAACAACAACAACAACAACAAAAAGAAAACAAAGAGATAAGGAGCAAAGAGGCCAAGCATCACTAATTTTATAAGTTTTACCCCAATCTTATTTCATAGATGCCAGTATCTTAGATAGAACTCAATGTTTTCCATTAATAGAGGAGGGATTCTAATGATTGGTGATAGTGATGTAAGTGAAGTGTGTTTTGCCATGAAAATAAGCCCAACGACATCATGGAATCATCCAGGCTTGGGGATATGGGGACTTGATGTCTCAGTTTCCAACCTCAGTGGCTTGTATGAAGTCGGCTTGTGAAAACCAAGAAGTGAGGATGGCTCTGCCTGACTCTCAGGACTAAACATGCACATGGGACATTTCCGGGTCCTTATGGAAGGAGAAGGCAGATATGGGACAGTTCCACACCTGTGAAACACGTCTGTTCGATATGTCATTGATTCCAGTTTGATGACTATTGAAATTTTTGTAGTTTTTGTGTTTCTAGATGTTGGCAAAGCGATGCTTATTTGAGAAACAAAAGGTTATTTTGATGTTGGTCTACCTTGGAAAAGATTTCTCTGTGCTTTTAAAATTTCTAATGTGTACCAGATACAAACCAGTAACCTCTCCATAGTCCGCTTTATTTCGTTGAGATTCTTGAGTGCCATCAACAGCATACAGCAGCCTTCTCTACTAGCATGGGAACATGCAGAGTTAGAACAAAACTTGGCCATTATTAATATCTACAGATGAAAGTAAGTCCTTTTATTACTAGCTCACATTATTGGATTATTCAAGATTGATTTTTGTTTGGCTTTGTACTTTACCACTTTCATGTTGCTCAGCCTTTTTTTACTTTTATATTTTCCCTGTCTCTTCCTAGACCTAGTCTTCCTTTAGAACCTTCTTTTGAACCTTCTTTGGAGATTTCCTTTTGTATGTTCTGAACAGGACTGTAATGAGGTTCCTCCTTCTTTCTTATATGAGTCTATTGAGGATTATTTTTTGTTTTGTTTTTCATTGCCTGAAATCTGAGCTAAATCAGAGCTAATACCCTTGTAAAAGAATCATGGGATATTTATAGCTAGGTAAAGACCCATGACGATCAACTGTTAATTTTTGTGTTAGGAAACTGGGATTCTATGTGTTATCCATTCATGCCTTTATCCAACAGGCATTGTTGAGTGCTTAGTATGTGAAAGGCACATACTAGGGACTGGAGAAGATTTAAAGGAGCAAAATACACAATCCTATTCTCAAGGATCTGCAACCATAGTAGGGGAATTTGACATCTAAAGAATTGACAGTAGAGTAAGACAAAGAATGTGTTAAAGGTAAAAGTTACGCATCCTCAAAGGGATAGTTAATTTTGACTAGGAGTCAAGGAAAATTTGAAAACTGGGAGCACTTGAACCAGGTAGATTCTATATGGTGTTGGTAGATGGAAAATGGAGTTAAAAGTGCATTTCAGACACAAGGATCACCTTAAAGTAAAACCCATCGTGTGAGAATCTGTGACATGCTCAGGGAACTATAAAGACTGGAGCGTAAGGGTTACATGTAAGACTATTGGGAGATGAGACTAGAAAACTATCTTGGGAGCAAATCAAGATGATCTGGCCTTTTTTCGTTAGGTAATAGAGAACTAGCTAACAGCAATACAATGAATTCTTTTTATTTTTTCAGTGATCCAAGATTCATTTTAAAAAATGTTTTATTTATTTATTTGTCAGAGAGTGAGAGAGCACAAGCGGGGGGAGCAGCAGGCAGAGGGAGAAGCAGGCTCCCCACTGAGCAACGAGACTGATACGGACCTTGATCCCAGGACTCTGGGATCATGACCTGAGCCGAAGGCAGATGCTCAACCAACTGAGCCACCCAAACATCCCTTAATACAATTAATTCTAAAAATTTCCAAAAATGATGCTTACATTAATTTAGTACAACAATCTTTTGGTAGAGTAGAATATATAGATACTGATTATATAAGGGTGCTTTTTGTATTGATTTTTTTTTTTCAGTTCACAGTTATATATCTTATGTTTTGAGAATCTAGTTGGCCTTTTAAGGACAGACACGGATCACTTGAGCAACTGCATTGGTACTGACTGGACTCCAATGCCCAAGACTGTTGGCGCAGGAGACCCTTCACTGACAGGGAGTTGGCCTTGCCCCAGAATGGAAGTCAAGAAGGGTCTCATGTTGCACCTAAATCTTTCTTCATGAAGAACCACTCTGCAGCTACAATTGCTGATTTACTTTGGCTCAGGCCAAGTGGTTTTAGGTGACAGAAAAAGAAGTAGGTACTTCTAGAACATCTATAAAATAGAAACTGATTAGCCCTGACGGGCTGTGGCCCAATTAAAGGCTTTATGGAGGACTGGCTGTTAAATCTCAGTGGGGTCCCTCCTACCTCAGACTGTTAAATTTTGTCCCCTGTGCTCCTGCCAGAGGCCATGGCTCGTCCATGGGACAGGAGAGACCTGTAAAGCCACATGGTAGTATGGTACAGTGCTTTTTTGAATAGACTTTGTAGACTTTACTGCCCTGGCCCTTGCCCTTTTGTGACTTGCCATTTGGTCATACCTAATACGGAAGGGAAAAAATGGAAGATCAGAATTGAAATCAACATATTCAGATGATTTGTTTAAAATTTTGCTGAAAGTTGAGTGAGGAATATGATTGCCAGGTAATCGATAATTATTGTTGTCTGGACTAAATAAGCTGGCACTTGATCATCGTACAAACTTTATTTTATGGCACATAAATCTCTGTTTCCCACAAGACCGAGTAGCTCTCTGTGGGCAAGGGCCTCCATATTTAGTTAGATTTCTTAGGATTCCAATCAGTACTCATTCACGTACACAGTGGCTCCGTGATTTCTTGAGTGATTTTTTGATTCAGTGTTTCTGCGAGTCCTCTTTACTTAGACTAGGTATTCAGCACACCCAAATGTTGTGTTCTTACCTAGTTACTTATAATGAGGGACTTCACATTCACAAATTGTAGGTTCCATTCTGAGTTAGTCAATGTGAACTTCTAATGGGACTGACTCTTTTTCCATAAAGTTTAAAAGGGGTGTGTGTGTGTGTGTGTGTGTGTGTGTGTGTGTGTGTGTGTGGTTAAGTCAGAGATTTGGGGTTTTTGTTGTTTCTGGTGTATGCCCGATGGGCTGTGTAGCGGAGCCTATGACATGCTGAGTGAACATTTACAGAACAACCTAATCAAGCAACATGGAGAAAACAGGAGAAGACATACATTTATTTGAAATCTGATACCTCATGTTTTAACTAAACTCTGCCTCTAGTGTCCACCTACGTAGTATCATCAGGTTCCCCTGTGTGGGGTGTTATCATGGCTCTGCCCATAAACACCCTTATCTTTCTAGAGTGCTCCGTCTGTCTCTTTGCAGACTTATCATTGTTTGCTTATCGATCTGTTTAATGAAGAGGGCCATCCATCATAGCATCTTTCTTCCACCCAATACTCAGGTATCCCTTCTTGGGTTTTTTCCTTCAGGTTTCAGATCCCGTGCTTCCCTTTCAGATGAGCCTTCTCCCTCATTCATGTACAGGGTGTCATTAAACTGAATGCCCCAGGTAGTCCTCTCTTCATTTTCATCAAGAGCTTCATTATAGTTTTGGGGACACTGCATAAATGTGGCTCTGAGTCCACATATTTCCCATGTTTTAGTTAAGATCGAGCTGTAGCTTTCTTCTCCAGACGTTACAGAGGTGTCATTGTTGTCTTGGACTTTGCTTCATGGATCTAACGTTACCATTCCAATGCCTGAATTGCTTTACAGCTTTTTAATAAACCAAGATCTGGCATCCATTCAAATATATCTAAACCTGTAAGCCTGCTCTCTTTCCCTCCTCCTTCTCATGCTTACTTATTCTCTCTTCCTTCATCCTTTGCTCACTAATTTTACATTTTTTCTTCTCACTTATTTTCACCTTCTCCCTCTCCTCATTTCTAGCTTTCCTTTTCTGGTCTTTCTCTGGAAATATCTGTAAGTGCAGGTAAGGGTTAGCCCTGGAATAAGCACGTAGGCCACCAGGGCTCCAAAGAAAGGAAACACAAGGTCAGGGCAATAGAGGATGTTCCCTGTAATGGCTTTTTGTAGTTGCCCACCAAATCTGGTCTACCACCTCACTGTCTGTCTCCTTCCTCCTCTTCTTCCCCATGCCCATTCCCTCTCCCTGACTTAGAGACTTCTGGAGGGTGTGTCAAGCTCCTGAGCTGATGAACTTTTTCTCTATGGGTAAGAGCTGTTATTGCGGGTGCCTGGGTGGCTCAGTGGGTTAAAGCCTCTGCCTTCGGCTCAGGTCATGATCTCAGGGTCCTGGGATCGAGGCCCACATCAGGCTCTCTGCTCAGCCGGGAGCTTGCTTCCTCCTCTCTCTCTGCCTGTCTCTCAGCCTACTTGTAATCTCTCTCCCTCTGTGAAATAAATAAAATAAAATCTTTTTTTTTTTTTTTAAAAAAGAGCTGTTATTGCAGTTCTAGGCTAGATTTCCGTGAGTGGATCAGCATCAACTATTTCATACTTCATTCAATATCATACTTCATTCCCTAAGAAACTACAATTTTCATGTTCCCAGGGAAGTCACTTACTGAGGGACATGAGTGATGCTAATAAATGTTCCAAGAGATTTACATAAAAACTAGAAACAGACTTCAAATTTAGCAGGAGAATATACTTGAATCAAACTGTTATGTAGGTAGAGTTTTAAAACTCATTAAGCTGTTCAATAAGTGAAGAATTGATGGTGACAAAAGGAAATTGATGTTTCTGAAAGGACACTTGTAATGGGCTCTCTCATTTTAGTGGGTAGAGAAGTATTCCTCGTTGGTGCATTTTGATCAGAAGTGGAACATGTATTGTGTATAAGAAGATGGAGTCACACTAGCAAATGCTACTCTCTAGTTCTTAATATTCTCAATATTCCTTAACATCAAAATCTTTTGCCATCACAACATTATCTGTTTCTTACAATTTGACAAATGGTAGTCTATTTTTTTAATTTGGATAGTCTGCCCATTTTTAAATCAGATTGGTTCTTTTTTTTTTTAATTGTGTGGGTTCTTTATATATTTTAGGTATTAGCCCCTTATCAGATTTGAGATTTACAAATATTTCTTTCATTCTGTAGGTCACCTTTTCATTTTGTTATTGATTTCCTTTGCCATGTGGGAGCTTTTTAGTTTGATATAGTCATGCTTGTTTATTGTTGCTTTTATGTCAGATTCAGAAAATTATTGCCAAGATCTACATCAAGTAGCTTTACTGTGTTTATTTTCTTCTAGGAGTTTTATGGCATTAGCCATTATGTTCAAGTATTTAAGCCATCTTGAGTTAATATTTTTTGTGTATGGTATAAGAAGATGGTCCAATTTCACTCTTTTGCATGGCGTTGTCCAGTTTTCCCAACCCATTTGTTTAAGAGACTGTCTTTCCCCATTATATATTCTTGGCTCCTTTGTCATAAATTAATTGACCGTATATATGTGGGTTTAATTCTGGGCTCTCAATTCTATACCATTGATCTGTATGCCTGTTTTTATGCCAATATCATACTGCTTTAATTACTATAGTTTTGTAATATAGTTTGAAATCAGAAAGCATGATGCCTCCAGTTTTGTTTCTCTTTCTCTCAAGATTGCTTTGGCCATTCAGGGTCTTTTATGGCATCACGGTGCTTTAATATGTCTGTTTGGGTTTTGGCTTTATTTTAGGTCGAGGAGGGTACCTTTGATGCTTTAAAGCATTTAGATTCACCAGTCCTCTGTGAATGCAGACACCCACCTCCTTTCCGGGTAGCTGCTCTTCTAGGAGCAGTGCACTTAAGTGACAGGGACCTTTGAAGTTTTATGAGAAGAGTTGAGAGAACCTATTTTAAAGGTTGGTGTTCAAGGTTTTCAGCCTCTTTATCCTACTACATTTTTAAAATACATTAGAGTTAACACCTTTTTTGTAGATACATATACTTTGGAACCTTTGGAAGAATAGTCTTTTAAAATTGATCCACTCTCTTTCAAATACTGACTTTAAAATGTTCTTGAAACTAATGTAACATTGTGTGTCAACTATACTCAAATAAAATAAAATAATGAAATATTTCCTGAAAACACATACACACATGCAAATATTCTCAACACTTAGAACCTTAGGGTACATTCACATAGTTAAGGCAAAATCACCTGCCCTTAAATTCATCCCACCTATTATCTTATAGCCGTTTTAATTTGTTGATGTTCTTATAAAGTAGATTACATTTAGGAAGATGTACTGAAGCATAATCTGGTTTAATTAAGTAATTTTTGGTAGCAAATTAGAAATAGACTCTTAACTAGAAAATAAAATAGACTCTTAATAGTTTAACTCTTTGGTAGCAAATTAGAAAACAGACTCGTACTTTCCCTGATTCGCCTAGGGATGACAATGCTTCTAGTGATTTTGCTGTGACAAAAAATATACACAGGAAAAATATATTTATACATTGAAGATAATAATTATGTAATTTTAAATAAATGTATACTTAAATAATCCTGTTGTGAGAAAAACATCCATGCAGAATATATATATATATATATATATATATATATATATATATNATATATATATATATATATATATATATATATATATATATATATATATATATATATAAAGTTCTAAAATTAAGATATCCAGTGAAATGATCTTGCAGGAATGAGGACTAAATAAAAACCTTTATAGACAAAACAAATCTAAGAATGTTTGCCACCAACAGGACTTAACTAAAGGATACATATTATGAGGAATAACAATGATCCCAGAAGGAGGGTCTGAGGAAAATGAGGAAATGGTAAGAAAAACAAAATGAAACTAAAACAAGTTAAAATGGTAAACAAGTCTCCATGAAATAATAACATTCAGTTTTGGAGTTAAAAATTGATATATATCCAAAATTTCAAGCAATAATAGCATATAAATCAGGAAGGAGGTAGCTGCTGATAAAGAATTCATCCTTTTATTTTATTTTATTATTTTTTAAGAATTTATTCATTTATTTGACAGAGAGAGACACAGCGAGAGAGGGAACACAAGCAGGGGGAGTGGGAGAGAGAGAAGCAAGCTTCCCACAGAGCGGGGAGCCTGATGTGGGGCTCGATCCCAGGACCCTGGGATCTGACCTGAGCCGAAGGCAGACACTTAACGACTGAGCCACCCAGGCGCCCCAATTCATCTGTTTATTATAGGAGGGTAAAGATATTAATTTTAGACTTTCAATTAAATATGCAAGTTAAATTTTCTAAATTAGCCAGTAAATAAAGGAAAGAAAACTCTGTAAAAGAAGAAGAAAATGTAGTGGGGGAAATGTTGATCAATCTAAAAGAAGGCAAAATTAGAAATACAAAACTAGAGGCTCAAAATAATCCAGATGTGGCAATAATTACAGTAGGCTAAATGGACTTACCATCCAGTTAAAGTCAAGATTCTCAGAGTGGATACTTAAACAAAAACTCAATGATATATAGTTTATAAGAGACACACATTAGACAAAGAAAAAGTTTAAACAAAAATATTATCAGAAGTGAATTGGGACGCTGCTTATCTTCATATGAGAAATTAGTTCACCTGGAACTTATTAAAGGTTTAATTGGTATATATCTGAAAAGATAAAACGAAAATGATCAGTCTACAGGAGAAACTGATAAATCTACCCATTAGTGGAAGACTTTAACACTATTCTCAATAATTCATTGATTAAACAATTAGTAAGGATCTAAAAGATTTGAAAGATATAAGTAATGAGACACTACATCCACCAACTACAGGATACATTATTTTCAAACACACATTTAAAAATTTAAAAGGTGATCCTGTACTGGGCTAGTAATGAAAATTTCTAAAAATTTTAGAAAGTTAGTATCATACAAATCTACTCTCTCATCACAGAACAAATTAGATTAGAGATCAAGTACCAAAAGATGACCTTGGAAAAAACCCATGGTTGGAAGTTTAAGGAACACACATTCTAAATGTTCCATGAATCAAAGAAATCATACCAGATATGAGAAAACACTAAGTTCAGAAGTTATGAACATACCAATAGAAATATTCATGTGGTATAACTCAAGCAATACTTAGAGAAAAATCTCTATCCTTAACACATAGGTTAGCAAACTTTTTCTATAAAGGAACAGATAGTAAAATACCACTATTTACCGTCACAACACTGGTGCAACAACTCAACTTTACTCTCATGGCACAAAAGCAGCCATGGACAATATGAAAATGAATGGGTATGACTGTGCTGTAATAAAACTTTACTCATAAAAACAGTCAGTGGGCCAGTTTTGGCCCACCAGTCTTGGTTTGCTGACCTCTGCCTTACTGACCCATGATAGAAAAAGAGAACGGTTGGAATAAATGGCTAATCATCTAACTTAAGAACTTAGAAAACCAAAAAGTGGAATAAACCTAGCAAAAGGAAGAGAAAGGACATGATAAAGACAAGAGCAGAAATAAATTAAAAGAGAGATTCTATAAAACAAAGTCCAAAATCTGTTTGTTTTCAAAGACTGCTTTAGTCCAAGTACTCTGGGAAGCAGAACCTTGGGTAGAAACTAAGGTTCCTAATATTTTTTTATTTGGGAGGTCCAAGCCCAGGGCCATGAGAGTGAGATAAAAAGAGTAGCAAAAGCTCAGTGAACTGTCAGCACAGCGTGTTGCCTGTCAGTACGTTCACTCAGTAGTCAGCCAGGTTTGACAGTGGAGGGAGGCAGCGTGGGGGGGCTCTGTCCAAGAGCCAGAGAGAACCTGCTCAAGGGAATTTAAGAATGCACATAAAGTTTGTGTTAGAGTATAAAAACTCATAAGGCTTCTCAAAATCTGGAAAGGCTGTTGTACAAAAGCAGAGAAAGCATAAGTAAACAATATGAGGAATAGCATTGTTGAATCCGATGTCGCAGAGATTTAAGAGATAAGAGATGATGACTCACTTTGGGCTGATAATTTTGAAAACTTAGGTACTAGGTCAAATTCTTAACAGTATAAATTAGCAACATTGATTCAAGAAGAAGAAAAAGGAAGATCTTCTGTAAACTATTAAATGAAAGGAATCAGTATATTAAAAAAAAGTTTCAAGGTGCCTGGGTGGCTCAGTCAGTTAAGTGTCCAATCTTGGTTTCGGCTTGGATCATGATCTCATGGGTCTTGGGGTCGAGCCTTGAGTTGAACTCTGCACTTAGTGGGGAGTCTGCTTGAAGATTCCTTCTGCCCTTCCCACACTCACGCTCACTTTCTCTCTCTTTCTAAAATAAATCAATCTTAAAAAAAAAAAGTGTCTTCCAAAAACCCAGGGCTTAGGTAATTTTTGTAAGCAAATTCTTAAACAACTATAAAGGATCAAACAACTGAATATTCTAGTCTTGCAAAAAGCCTTTTAAAAGAATATAAAGAGAAGAAATACTCTCAAATTAATATGAGACTAGTACAAATCAATCAAAGATTATTTAAGAGAGGGAAATCGCCAAGTTTACTTTTGAATCTAGGTGCCAAATCTTAAAAATAACTGAATTTATCCATATAGGAAAATGTTAATACATCATGACTGTCCATGGGTACATCCACTTTGGAGAGCAACCCGGCATTGCCTGTTAACACGGTACAGTTGAACGTTCACGCACCCTGTGGAGCAAAAGTTCCTCTAGATATAACCTCAGAACTAGTGCATGAAACTCATGTGTTCAAGCATGTTCATAATATCAAGCAGCTTGAAACAACCCATCCATAACAGAATGGAAGAAGTGTGCTTACCCTGTATATTCAGGTACATTTATAGATAACAGTGAAATGAATTAGCTACAGTTACCTGCAACAATGTGGGTAAATGTTGTGAAGAGAATGATGAAAAAAGCCAGTCCTTGAAAACTACAAACATTTGGTTTCTCACAAAAACAGGTAAACTAAACAATATATTATTTATGGGTACATACGCAGGTAGTACAACTTTAAGGCAAAACAAGAGACTGAAAATCCTGCAGAGTAAGGATGGCCGCTACCTCTGGCAGATGGAGGAGGGGAGGAGACAGGAGACGGCTTCCTTCCTAAGATAATGTTCTGTTTTGGGGCACCTGGGTGGCTCAGTTGATTAAGGGGCTGACTCTTCAGCTCAGGTCGTGATCTCAGGGTCCTGGAATGGAGCCCTGAATCATCCACACTCAGCAGGGAGCCTGCTTCACGATTCTCTCTCCCTCTCCCCCCAACTCTCTTGTGCGTGCACTCTTTCTCTCTTAAATAAATAAATAAATAAACAAACAAATAAATGTTTAAGAAAAGTAACATTCTGTTTCTATATTGGTAGGGGAAACATGAGGGTTGTTATTGTCTATGACATCTCTCTCTCTCTCTCTCTCTCTCTCTCTCACACACACACACACACACACACATACACACACACGATGAAAATAGTCATTTTCCAGAAGGCGTTAGGATTTCTGCCCACTGGGACCCAGAGGGCTGAAGGAGCAGGCTGGGTCCAGGACTGGAGAGGCATGCTCCTGGTCAGCCTGTAGAGCTGCTGCGGTGTGTCCAAGGGCCAGACAGGAAGGGCAGATAAGCCCAGGAAGAGCCTTGTCTGATATTGGTGTTTTGAAGGGAAGATTTATGACGTGTTTTGGAGAGGATATTCCAGGAGTTAGGCCAGTGACCAGAGGACCAGTTACAAGCCTTCAGGTTTAGTCCATCTGGGAGATGAGACAAGTGTCATTGAGAGTAGTGGCAGCCAAGTAGAAAAGAGACAAAAGACTTGAAAGTTACCTAAGAGGCAGAATGGACAGGACTGTGTTCTGCCTGATGGATATGGAAGATGAGGGAATAAAAGAAAGTCAAAGGGGACCTCAGAGATTCCAGGCAGCATAATCAGATGGATAGATAAACGTGTCATTACCTGAGCCATAGGGCCTCAGAGGAAGAGGTATTCATGGCCCGAAGGAGAAGAGAAAGGAAGAGGACAGGCTGAACTTGAGGTGTGTATGAGGCCCTTTTCTTTGGAGTTGGCCTGTCCGAAGGACATTTGGTCATTGCTCTTCCTAGAGACTCATCCCAATATTAATACCTGCTTCTTCTGGAAAGACAAACAGCACTTACCCTGTGTTGCACAGTCTTCCTTAGCTTCTCCTGATTTAGCGGCCCCTGGAACCTTATTATGAAGGGCCACAGCTCCCACATCACCACAGCTAAACCATTACATGGAGAACTTACCTTCTGGGCAGCGTCTGTGCACATACATGGCCAGGGGCTTGTGCTGATGGAATGGCCATCCTAGAGATTCCATTCTTTCTTTAGGTGTTGGAGGCTTGTTTCAGAATTCCAAAATTACCTAATTAAAATAAATATTCCCGTCCAGAGAATCAGAAGATGTGATGTATTGGATGACTTAAATAGCAACCATTTATTTCTCACAGTTCTGGAGGCCAGAAGTCCAAGATCAGGGTGTTGACAGGTTTGGTTCCTGTGAGGCCGTCTTCTTGCTGTGTCCTCACATGGCCTTCCCTTCCTGTGCGCACATTCCTGGTATCTCTTCCTCTTATAAGGACAGTAGACTTGTTGGATTAGGGTCCCACCCTTATGACCTTAAACTTAATTATTTCTTTAAGGCCTGGTCTCCAGATACAGTCACACTGAGGGTTTGGGCTTCAGCATATGAATTTGAAGGGAGGAAATAATTCAGTCCATGACACCTGAGTCCTAATCAAGGCACTGAAGGTATAAGCTTGGGCAAGAGACTTTTCCGGCACTCCTGTAGTCCTCTACTGAAAATGAAGGTATAAGGACTAGAACAGTGGTTTGCAAATACTAGGATGTATTAGTGTCACCTGTGTGGGTTTTGAACCAGATGCTGAGCCCCATCCTCAGACTTTCTGATTCAGGGGACTGGGGTGAATAAAACTTGGCATTCAAACAGGTTTCTAGATGCTGCTGCTGGTCTAGGGACCACACTTTGAGAACCACTGGGAAAGCATGATCTGTTCAGCCCTTTCAGTGTTAACATTCTCTAATGGTTCTGTGGTGATACCTTACAGACTCTCTCACCTGGGGCTCCTCATCTGAACTGTACAACCTGGAAATTGATCTGAGTGGCTGTTTTCTCAATTCTGAGGGTGGTACATAACCAGTACCAATCTAGAGGCATAGGAAAGATTCAGTTATCACAGGGATGTCTTAGGTCATTAAAGCTCACTTCTCTCGTGGAACCCCCGTTGAAAAGGCTGATATTAGGAGCCCAAGCACGCTGAAGGGACTCCAGTGATGAACTTCACTTCCTCAGCGTGGTGCCCACAGTTTGCAGTAGGGCAGAATCTCCGTCTTACCAGCCACTGCTTTCTGTTCAAAAAGGATCTTAAAAAATCAAAAGACATTAGAGCTCTTTTTTTTAAAAAAAGATTTATTTATTTATTTGAGAGAGAGAGTGAGAGCAAGCGCATGGGGAGGCGGTGGGGGGCAGCAAGGAGGGGCAAATGGAGAGAGGGAGAAACAGTTCCAAGCAGACTCTCTGCTGTGCCTGGAGCCCGATGAGGGGTTTGGTCTCAAGACCCTGAGATCGCAATCTGAGCTGAAACCAAGAGTCAGATGCTTAACCAGCTGAGCCGCCCAGGCACCCCTATAGCTTTTTATAGAGAATAAACTGATGGTTACTAGGGAGGAGGTGGATGGTAGGATGGGTGAAATAGATGATGGGGATTAAGGAGGACACTTGTGATGAGCATCAGGTGTTGTATGGAAGTATATTATACACCAGAAACTAATATTACACTGTATATGTTAACTCACTGGAATTTAAATATAATCTTAGGGGGGGAAAAGATGTTGAGCACAAAGAGGTTGTAAGTCATTTCTAGACCCGAGTCATACTTTCTCCGAGGAGGAAACTGGGGTCCCACGATGACCTACCCAGAGCCACACAACAAATCAGTGGCAGGGCTGGAAGCAGAATATAGGTCTAATGAGTCATCTGGCCAGTCCAGGTGCACTGTACCTCCTTAGCATGATACACAAATGATTCAGCAAGGGAAGTCAGAGAATCAGCTTGGGAATGGATGAGCAGGATTCTTGTTTTCCAGTGAAGCAGCAGGTCCTGCCCGCACAGCTGCTTGGGGTGGATTACTTCAGCATTTAGGAAGGCCGGCATATGCTAGTAAGTGGTCATGCTGGGAGTTTTTGCTGATTCCTGGCCCCTGCTTGGCTGCAAGTTTCTCTAGTTTGAGGTTTAGAAAACTAACAATTTGTTGCATGGCCTCAGAACTCAGTTTTTCTGACTTGGGGGAAAAAATACAAGATAATAAACGGTGCACTCATAAAAGAAATTCTTTTGCCCACAGTTGAGGTGTGTTCATTCTCCTCAGCTGAATTGGGATTTACTCTTCATTTCTTATACTAAGATCTCAGCCCTCAATGGCAATTTGCCTTTACGTATCTGCTTGAGATGTCGATAGCCACTGACTAAAGACCGAAAACGTATTCACAGGTGGAAATTCCATGATATGCAATAGTTTGTTCTCTAGTTTCATGTACATCGTATCACCGGTGATCTTGACTGTAGTTAAAGCCAATTTATATCAGTATCCTCTTTCAGAAACTTCCTTCACGAGAATTCAAAATCAGAAACAAAAATGCTTCTCTTCAGAATTGCATGATTTTTAAATACTTTTTTAATAGTTGCTCCAGCTACCTGAGTTTATGCCTCAGATTTCTGGTTTGCCTTGCTATTGTAATCAAACTGTAAATTTCATGGCCATGAAATTTGAACAGAGTGGGTGGGCTTTGAACAGAGTGGGTTGTTTTTAATTGCCCCAGTTAATTGAGGCAGAAATGAACATCCACAGCAAAGCTCTTTTTGATAATTGAAATGGGAAATTGGAATCAGGGAGCATGATTTTTTTTTATCTTCTCGTGACCAAAAAGCAGCCACCAGCTAATATATGGATCTGTTTTTTTTTTTTTTTTTTAAAGATTTTATTTATTTATTTCACAGCGGGAGAGAGATCACAAGGAGGCAGAGAGGCAGGCAGAGAGAGAGAGGGGGAAGCAGGCTCCCTGCTGAGCAGGGATCCCGATGCGGGCCTCGATCCCAGGACCCTGAGATCATGACCTGAGCCGAAAGCAGAGGCTTTAACCCACTGAGCCACCCAGGCGCCCTATGGATCTGTTTTTGCTAGGAGTACAATATTTTGTAGCATCGCCATGGTGTAAGTAAAGAGAATCTGTTCCCATAGGCCCTCTGAAAGTTATCAGTTCCTTAAAAGCATGGGGGTGACTCTTTGCTCCCCTCCAAGCTCCCAGTTTCCCTAACCTGCCCTTTACTGTCAAATGCAAAATAAAAACCTTTGTCTTTTATTCATTTTCTCTTTTACAGTCTAACAAACACCCACCCCTCCTTGTGTTTCTCTTTGTACTGGCTCCTTTGTGGTACCTCCCGATGAATCACACAAGAAGATTTATTTTGGGTATTTTGTCACTATTCTGTGCTTCCTTCAACCCCTCATTTGACTTTCCAGATGCTCTCACTTCACCATCTTTTGAATTCTCCAGCCCTTTCCATCTTCAGAGTGATTTGTAATCAGGCTTGCCTATTTTTCACTGTCTCAGATAAAGAGATTGTTTCTATCAGTGGAAAAACATTTCTTTTCGTTTAGTATTATTTCCTATCTGCACATCTTGATATTTCCAAAATAATTTGCCATGCATTATTATTCATAGTCCCCATTGTTTTGATTCCATTTTTAAGATGAAGTAAGGTAAGAATAAAGTGGGAGGAGATCCATTCCCGGAATGGAAGCAGGCTTTTCCTTCGGTCTCTGATTATCTAGCCCGGTTGCAGATAGCTTGATTACTTAGTGATTCAGAAATATGTCTTGGGAATTTGCATTTTCCCTCTGTAGTAGTAATTCTTATTTATTTATTTATTTATTTATTTATTTATTTATTTATTTATTTTTAAAGATTTTATTTATTTATTTGACAGAGAGAGAGAGAGATTACAAGTAGGCAGAGAGGCAGGCAGAGAGAGAGAGAGAGGATGAAGCAGGCTCTCTGCTGAGCAGAGAGCCCGATGCGGGCCTCGATCCCAGGACCCTGAGATCTTGACCTGAGCCGAAGGCAGAGACTTTAACCCATTGAGCCACCCAGGCGCCCCTCTTTTTTTTTTCTTTTTTTTTAAGTCCTATTTTTTTTCTTGAAGAAGAAGGAAAGTTTTTTTTGTTTGTTTTAAAGATTTTATATATTTATTTATTTGACAAAGAGAGAGAGAGCAAGAGAGGGAACACAAGTAGGGGGAGTGGGAGAGGGAGAAGGAGGCTCCCCATGGAGCAGGGAGTCCCACGTGGGGCTTGATCCCAGGACTCTGGGATCATGACCCGAACCTAAGGCAGACGCTTAATGACTGAGCCACCCAGGCGCCCCAAGATTTATTTATCTATTAGAGAAAGAGAGAGTGAGCATGAGGACAGGGAGAGGGAGAGAAGCAGACTCCCCTGAGTGTGGAGCTCAACGAGGGGCTCAATCCCATGACCCCAAGATCACAATCTGAGCTGAAATTAAGAGTCAGACGCTCAACCCACTGAGCTACCCAGGGGCCCCTGTAATAGCAATTCTTGATCTCTGGCTTTGGAGAAATGATTAGTAGAATGAAGAAAGGTTGAGGTCTCCAAAGATGGCAGCTTCTGGCAATCTAATTTTAAAAAATTCAGAAAATTCTCTGCCAGGGGAGAAGCCCTGAAGTGCTGTTGCAAGCTTAAATTCAAAACTGTGCATTCATTTGCTGCAATTTTTGTTCTTGCTGTTTGCAAAGCAATAGTACCACAGAGTAATGAGAAGTTACCTGTCTCTGTGAGCCAGAGAATGAAACTCTTTGCTCTCACCGAAGGTGAGGCTTCAATCCATCATGTGACCCCGCTTTTATAAAGAAAACTCCTCTGTTGACTTCATCAAACGGTTTGTACCTAGGACCAACATCTGCCCAATGGTTGAACAAATGTGTGTGGGTAACATTGACTTGAGTAATGAAAAGTCATTTCTTCCTAGAAATATTCCCTTGTATTGACCACTTGGCAGTTTAAGGCTAAAATTAGGAAAATAGACCCTGCCATAGTGGTATCCACACAGGCCAGTGTTTCCCAACAAAGCTTTCAGCTCATTTGCATGTTTTATATATTAGTTCTTAGCAGACAAAATACTTTTTTTCCCCCCAAAAGGAGTTCTGGAATCAGCTAGTTCATATAGGAAAAAAAAAAAAAAAAAAAAGAAGTGTGTTTATATTCTCAGGCAGAGTGGTTTTTTTTCTGGGTGGTTCTTAAGACTACTGCCTTCAAAATGTTTCTTAAATATTTCCACTCCACTCAACAAACTGAGGGTTACTGGGGGGTGGGAGGGTAGGGATAGGGTGGATGGGTTATGGACATTGGGGAGGGTTTGTGCTTTGGTGAATGCTGTGAAAGGTGTAAGCCTGATGATTCACAGACCTGTACCCCTGGGGCAAAGAATAAAAAATTAAAAAAAAAATATTTCCACTCCACTCTAACTTTAAAGACTGGTTATAAATGAAAAAACACTTTTAAAAAAGATTTATTTATTTGAGAGAGAGAGGCAGAGAGAGCATGTGAGCAGGGTGGGAGGGGCAGAGAGATGGGGAGAGAATCTCCGGCAGGCTCTCCGCTGAGTGCAGGGCCTGACTAGGAGTTCATCCCAGGACCCTGAGATCATGATCTGAGCTGAAGTCAAGAGTCAGATGCTTAACCGACTGAGCCACCATGCTCCTTTGGATGAAGAAAACTCTTGATGAATATAACAATATAAACATTTTAAAGACCACTTCTTCTGGACAAAAAGATCTACTTTCAGTTCATTCTGTTTTCAGTTGATTTATTAAATCTCCAGCCACTAGAAAGCTGAAGTGGTGGGGAGGAAGGAAATGTGACTTAATATATAAAATAAGAGACCAAAACATAAGAGTCATAATGAATAAGTAAAATTGAAAAACCCTAGGCTTAGGCACGGATACTCCTATGGGATGGCAGAAGTCTTGCTTCTGAAAATTATTTTCAGAATTTTATTGCTGCAATCTGCATCCTATTTCTCCTCACATTTTGCTGGTAGGAAAGAGGAGTTCAAAGTTGTAAATGATTTTCCCAAATTTGCACAGCTAATAAATAGCAAAGTCAGAAACAGGACTCGTGTTTCTTGGTTTTGAATCCATTGCTTTTTCATGAGTTCAGTATGAAGTAACTGTGTGATGTAATGGCCAAAATATGTGACACAAACTCAGGTAAAAGAAATAGAGCAGACTGTTGTAACCTACCTACTCACAGCAATCAATTCACGCACTCAGTGAATATTAATTGAGTAGCCATCATATGACATGCACAGTGCTAGGCATAGCATTAGAATGGCCATTTAGGATATCATTGAATGGCTATTCTGTAATTTCAAGCAGCATTTAGAATTTCTTTTGGTTATACCAAAAAACTCTGAAGAATATAATGGTTGTCATGAGGTAGTGTGGTCTGTGTGTCCAACCAGGCCCTGCATAACCACTATGGAGGATTTAGTTGAGCATTTCTACAACAGGAGGGTTGAATGAGATGCCCCAAAGGTTCTTTACAACTCGAAAGTCCTTTGCTTCTTGGGAAAATACATGTTTTCATGACATGAAAGTATATGTTTTCATATGTATCACAGTTTTCATGACACAGGTATGGCTTGAGCACAGGAGAAGGTTACTTTTTTTCTATTTCTAAAACAATATTATACCAACTTCTAAAGGATATTGACCTTTCTGTTTAAGATAAAGGTGACAGGTGATTCTTGGAATATGAGAGAGATAAAAAACTGATTGTGTGTGTGCATGTGCGTGTGTGTGTGTGCGTTGTGTGTGTTGGGGGGAGAGAGATATTGCTGATGGGGAATGCATCATAAAAATGTACTGAAAAAAGGGAGATTGGGGCGTCTGTTTGACTCATTTGGTTGAACGTCTGACTCTTGATTTCGGCTCAGATCATGATCTCGGGGTCCTGGGATCAAGCCCCATGTTGGGCTCTGTGCTCCAGATTCTCTCTCTCCCTCCCCCAGTCCCTATCCCCTCAAATAAATAAGTAAAACCTTTAAAAAAAGGGAGATTATAATTTCTCTACAGACAACACTATGACATTCTGTTGTTCATACATATTGACTTTGGTGGTTTCAAAGCAGTGCTATTGAAATGAAGGGGGAATATCCTCTTCTAATTATTTACTTGAATCTCCTTATGAAACTGGCACCAAAAGTGTGGCGGTAACCCATGGACGATAGGACCAAGAACCCCAGACCATTTTCAGAGGAGTATGGTGGTTTATACTTGGCTTTACCTTGTCGTTTAAACAGCTGTAACCAGGGAAATACGTCAAATATCTATATCCACATATAAGAATCAACTTATAACTTCTAACTGCTTTAGCAGTCCAGAATTCTTCACAATGCCTTGTTTGGGGTGGTATCTTGCTGTAATTAGAAATCCTGTTGACATCAGAAAAACTGGTGAGCGAGGTTCTCCCGTGACCTTCTCTTTATAGGACACCAGAAGGAGCTTGAGGCAGCCAACAAAATTATGTTGCTTTATTTGTAAAGGTGCTAAAAAATAGCACATTAGAACACAGATTAGTGTAGTTGATTTTTTTTTATCAGCAAGCTTTATTTTTTTGGAAAAGTTTAGAATTAAAAAACAAATTGAGCCATAGTACAGGATTCCCTTATGACTCCTCTCCCCATCACAATTTTCCCTCTTATTCACATCTTAGGTTAGTCTGGTCCATTTGTTACAATTAATGAACTGTATCGATACATTATTATTAACTAATGTCCGTAGTTCAAATTTTCTTGGGTTTAAACTAATGTCCTCTTTCTGTGCCAGGGTTCTCTCTAGATAGAATACCACGTTAAATTTGGTTGTCATGTCTTCTTAGGCTCCTCTAGGCTGTGAGTTTCTCAGACTTACTTTGTGTTTGGTGACCTTGACAGTCTTGAGGTGTACTCGTCAGGTATGCTGTAGGATGTCTCTCTCTTAGAATTTGGCTGATGTTTTTCTCATGATGAGGCTGGGGTTCTGGGTTTTGGGGAGGAAAATCCCAGAGGCGAAGTACCATTTTTATCACATTATATCAAGGGTACATATTATCAGTGTGATTTATGACTCTTGGTGCTTACCTTGATTACCTGGCTGATGGAGCGTTTACCAGGTTTTTCCACAATAAACTTGCTTTCTATCCCCCCTTTCCACTCCATTGTCTTTGGAGGGAAGCTACGACAGACACCCTACACTGTATGGGGGGGTTATGTCCTACTTCCTTGAGGGTAGAATAGCTATATAAATTATTTAGAAGCCTTCTGCATGAGAGATTTGTCTCTTCTTCCCCTTTATTAATTTTTTTCAGTCATTTATTTAATAGTGTGGACTCATGGATATGCATTTTCTACTTTGAACTACAATCTAATATCACTCTATTTTGTTGCTCATATTGTTCCAGCTTTGGCCATTGGGAGCTCTTTCAGTTGGCTCTTGTATCCCTTTGGCGTGGCTCCATCATTTCTTTTCCTAGCACCTCCTTATTTCCTGGCACTAGCAGGTGCTCCAAACTCATCTCGTCTACTCCCTGCCCTAGTCCTAGAATCAGCCATTTATTGGTATAAGAAACCAACTTCTAGGTGCTGGTGTGCTTGTTGCTACTGGCATTTTGCTTATTTCAGGTCCTTTATACGGACAGAGCAAAAAATTATATGTGTGTTTACTAACCTTTATGTACATATAGGTACCTAGGTTTACTAACCTAAATGTACATATACCTATATTCTGTGTTTAATAATGTATGTTTTTATTTTATTTTATTTTATTTTTTAAAGATTTTTTATTTATTTATTTCACAGAGGGAGAGAGATCACAAGGAGGCAGAGAGGCAGGCAGAGAGAGAGAGGGGGAAGCAGGCTCCCCGCTGAGCAGGGAGCCCGATGCGGGCCTCGATCCCAGGACCCTGAGATCATGACCTGAGCTGAAAGCAGAGGCATTAACCCACTGAGCCACCCAGGCGCCCTGTTAATCCATACCTTAAGCGACTGAATCAACTTAATGTGGGGAAACCACTTAATCAACTGGAGTACAGTGCTATGCACAGTTCATTTTGCTTTTAGTCTAACAGACTTCATTCATTTCCAAGTTATGTAGTTTAGCATCTTTTCCCCACTCCCTTCAGTGAGGTCATTTCATACATTTGTAGTACAATTTGATTCTCTTGTCATTGTTGTCAATCTTTCTGGATGTTTTCTGATCTCCTAAATGATTTTTTAAACGTCTGTGTACTAAGGTTCTCTTTTGGTGTTGTGAATTTCAGTGGGTTTTGACAGACACATAGTGTCACACAGACACCATTATTGTACCATACAGAATAGGTTCATCACCCTAAACATGCCCTGTGCTTCATCCCTCTTCTACTCCCTCTGAACTCCTGGCAATCACTGATCTTCTCACTGTGTCTATAGTTTTGCCTTTTCCAGAAGGTGATATAGTTTGAAGCACACAGTAGATGGCATTTTCCTTCTGGCTTCTCTCGAATGGCAGTATGCACTTAAGATTCCTCCATATGTTTTTGTGACTTGATAACTTGTTTCTCTTTTCATTGAATAATATTCCATTGAATGGATGTATCACAGATGATCCATTCTCCTACTGAATAACATCTTGGTTGCTTCCGGTTGGGCAATGATGACTAATGTTGCTCTAAGTAATATTCATCTGCAGGTTTTTGTGGAGACATGAAGTTTCAAGTCAGTTGGGTAAATACCTAAGAGTGTGAATACTGGATAGTATAGTAAGACTATGTTTTCTTTGTGAGAACCTGCCAACCTGTCTTGCAAAGTGGCCGTACCAGTTTGCATACCCAGCAGTGATGAAGGACAGTTCCAGTGGCTTAACATCCTTGCCAGCATTTGGTGTGTCCGTTTTCTGGACTTAGCCATCCTAACATGTGTGTGGTGATGTCTTATTATTGTTTTAATTTGCAGTTTTTAGTGACAAATGATTTTGAGCATCTTTTCATATGCTTTTTGCCACCTGTATACCTTCTTTAGATTACTGTTCAGATCTTTCATTCATTTTTAATAGCGTTTTTTTTATTGTTGAGTTTTAAGAGTTCTTTTCATATTTTGGATTCAAGTCTTTTACCAGATATGTATTTTGCAAATGTTCTCTCCCATCCAGTGGCTCATTTTTTCTTCCTAACAGTGTCTTTCATGTGTTGTTAATTTTATCACCATTTTCTTTACTCTCATTGAGTCACTTTAGGGTTGAAGCTTTCTGGTGGTAGACAAGATCAGTTGTTTTAGTATAGCCAGTGCTTTCGGCTTCCCCTTCATACTTTGATAACTGTTGGTCTAGATTCTTACTGTTGGGCACCACAGTTTGGATCCTCCCCTTCTTGGCTTAACTAGACTGAAGCAGAGGGGAGGTTAGTCCGTAAAAACCTTGGAGCTTTGGGGCTTAGCTCTGGCTCTGCTTCTTACCAGTGTGTGTGTGGGGGGGGCTTTAAAAAGGTAGTGGTACTGTGTTTCTCTGTCCCTCAGTTACTTTAGATCTAATATTCTTTAAGCTAATAGTGCGTGGGATATTACTCACAAGCAAAAGTGTTAGTGTCAAAGTATTTGATTACTCTCACTGAGTTCAAAGTTGGCTGCTACAATTAGCTTTTGAAGCAGAAGTCTGTTCCCACTTCTGTTCACTCATGGTGGTGATTTAAAGATTTTTTTTTTAAAGATTTTATTTATTTATTTGACACAGAGAGAGAGATTACAAGTAGGCAGAGAGGCAGGCAGAGAGACAGGGAGAGGAGGAAGCAGGCTCCCTGCTGAGCAGAGAGCCCGATGTGGGCCTCGATCCCAGGACGCTGAGATCATGACCTGAGCTGAAAGCAGAGGCTTTAACCCACTGAGCCACCCAGGCGCCCTAAAGATTTTTTATTTATTCATTTGACACAGAGAGAAAGAGATTACAAGTAGGCAGAGAGGCAGGCAGAGAGAGAGGAGAGAGGAGGAAGCAGGCTCCCCACTGAGCAGAGAGCCCGATGTGGGCCTCGATCCCGGGACCCTGGGATCATGACCTGAGCGGAAGGCAGCGGCTTTAACCCACTGAGCCACCCAGGCGCCCACTCATGGTGGTGATTTAGAGAGTCACTGCGAAAACTGTAACTGGACCATTTCTAGAAAATATGTCTAAGCAATTCCAGAAGTCTCACTTAATGTATCAGGAATTTGTGGGCCTGTTTGCTAGTCTCTTAGGATATTATATTTACTATAAGCTTTGAAATCTCCCCTAGACCTAACATGAGCTCTTCTTTTGAAAGTGCCTTCCCAAAATGGAGAACCTGCCATACGAGGTCCTCTTCTGACATTTGTTATATCAAGTAGAAAGATTTAGAGCAGCAAATCCATTGTTGTTTCATCTTCGTTACTCCCCTAAGGTATGTGAATGTATTTTTTATTTCATTTGGACTTCAGTGAGAACAGCCTAAGTTGGCTGTGGGGAAATAGCAATGTGGAGCCAAGTCTGACTTTTGCCTCAGTAAAATATATCTGTACTATTCCATTTGCCAAGGGAAGCAACTCAAAGATTTTAAGGATGATGTCGATGTGATTTGATTCCTTTATTGAAGAGATTATTCTTGATGGCGTGTACAGAAGAGATTTTAGGGGGACAAGAGTGGAAGGAGGGAAACAGTACTAGGGAGTTATTGATAGGCAAAGCTAGAAAATAGCTTGAACCAGGTGGTGGCAGTGGAGTTGGAACGAAGGCATCAGATTTGAGGCATATTTGGGAGGTCGAGCTAAGTAGACATGCAGATAGATTGAACCTGATTGGGGGATAAGACAGTGAACCGCATTGGTTTACCCAAGACTGTCCCTGTTTTGGGATGGGTCCGGCTGAGGGAACTACCCATTCTTTAAAATCAGGGATTAAATCCACATGACATGAAGGTTGTTCTTAGCTCTGAAGGTCTATGTTGCTGTGATTCTGTGCAAAACTCTTGTAGAGCACTTCCCCCCCACTTAATGGAAGGTCCATTGGCAATCTTGGGTGTTTTTTCTGACAGGACCAGAGCAGGCACCTCAGAAGAAGGCATTCTCTATAAGAATAACACATCCTATTCCTAGAATGCCTATGTGGAGAAGATTTCTTTCCCAGTAGACGAGATTTAGCTTCTATAAAAGAAACAATTGTCTAACTCTAGCCTTGGGAAATGGAAAACTGTAAATCCCCCCTTTGAAAGGTCCTTGAGGAGGAGATTGGATATCCATTCATCTGAAGGCTGCCCAGAGTCAAAGGAATGGTTGATATGACCTTGTGGGCTCACTTTAATGACTCTGGCAAATAGTTTGATTTCTATAACAAAAGGAGTCCAGTCGGTTAATGTAAAATTTAATGAGTGTTTATTGTCATTACCTAAGATAAATATTTAAAATCCGGTTTTCCCAGATACAGGTGTCATCAAGGAGAATGCCTTAGAGATGCATTTGACCTTGCAGCTGTTAAATTCAGCCTCTGCAGCACCTGCCAAGCGAGTGCGTGCGAAGGGTGCCCATTTGTTAGCGTTCCTATCCTCTCAGTTCTAGTTCTTTCTTTGGAATCAGGTCTGCCCTCCCCACTTCTGCTATAGCATTGCCTCCTATTTGCTTTTCTTTCTGCAAGCCGCACACATTAAGTGCAAACATTTTGACTAATGCCACATATAAAGCCCTGAACCTACCCGTGGGGAAATAGCAAGAGTCTTTTCAAATCCCGTAAATGAGAGCATCTTCACAAAAAAGAAAAACCTGCTAAGTGTCACGTATCTCTTCATAATGCAGCTCTTGACTTCCTATTATTTGAGAATGCCAGGCCTTTCATCTACTTTGCAAACTGCTCTGGAATTGATGCCATCAGCTTTCCATGCGTGGCGGGGAAATTGTGATACAAGAGTGGGGGTAGGGAGAAGTTTCCCCTCGAACTCTCACACATACGCTATAAAATAAGGAGATCTTTCTCCTGGGGAATTGGTTATGAAGGCTTATCTGGAAGCACAGATCCCCAAGTTCCCTCACGACTCACACGTCACGTCTTTGGACATCATTGGCCAGTCTGTGCCAGAACCATCTCTCAGCAGCTTTCCCCCTGCACGCTGTCAGCCATGATCATGTCATTAGCTGCTTGGGACAGGCTTGTCATCCTTAGATCTTCCAAATGAAACATGGCATTAGGGAAGGTTGCGTTGCCAGTATTCGGTTATGAAGGTTTCTAACTTGCAACCATTTCATGGCAGGAAGACTAAAGCTCATGCTTATAATAATAGCTAATATTTATTTAGCATCCTACAGGACCTCACTCAGAAGCTTCCTACCAGTTCTCTGAGGACTATATTATTATGCTCATTGAATAGAGGAGGAAACTGAGCTTCAGGAACTTTAAGGTATTTGTCCACAACTTTCAGGCGAGCAGGATCACATTGTTGATAAGCTTTCCTACTGCTGTGGGTACCACGGGACAATGAAAACAATGGTGTTTGTGTTCAGGCTTCTCTTCCGGCACATGTCCTCATGGACTCTTAAGAACTAAGCTTCACTCGAGTTACGGAGCCTCCACGGCGTCTCGGCGTCTCAGGCTGGTGCTGCTCCCCCTGCAGCTGGCCCCGTGCAGGCCCTTCATCACACGAGCTGCCGGGAGGACGTGGCTGCCTCCCAGCCCTTCTCCCCTGGGCCCCGCAGCACTGACGCCTGGCAGTGCTCACCTGGGTGCAGGGGAGGAGAGCTTGCTGTCTCCTCAGACCTGTGCTCGCTGGGTTCCCACGACATCATTCGGCTCCGTTATTGTAGCTTCTCTCCTTTTTTCTTTAAAATCTTTCCTTTATTAAAAAATTGTTACTCCGTGTGTACTTCCTGCGGGAGCCGATTGTAGATACTGTGAAGAAAACAAAAGAAGCAGCCCTTCAGCTAGGACATTCAGAGGGAGATGCCCAGCAGAGGCATTGCGTTGTATTGAATCTGGCATCAGAAGATTCCGCGTTGTAGTGGAATCTGCGAGATAGATAAGGGCTACGAGTATAGATTTCTGAGTCATGCATTTAATGAGCTTTGATGAAGCTAAGTGAGGCAGGACAGTTTATCAGAAAGAGCCTGGAATTTGAAGGGAGAAGGCCTGTGTTAGTTCTCATTTCTGCCTCCTACAAGATGCTTGACCTCTGGCAATCTCCATAACCACAGCTAAACCCAAGATCCTTTATCTTATAAAGCAGAATAACTGTCCTTCCTCCTTCACAGTATTGTCACAAGGAGAGCCGTGAAGTATCCTGACATGCTTCTTCATGAGCTATCGACATTTCAGTTGTTATTATTGTGACTACAATAAACAAGGGAGAAAACCCAAAAGTAGGTGGTGGTGGAATCATGGGGACTTGACACCATGGTTACTGGCTGCCACTTGGGAGATGATAGGCTTAGAAGTCCGAACTGGACTTTATGGATCTTTCCCTGTGGGCAAATGCGGTGGCACAGATGCAAGGGACAAACGATAGTTAAGAGCATCTCAAGTTTGGGGCGCCTCAGTCAGTTAAATACCCAACTCTCCATTTAGGTTCAGGTCACAATCTCAAGGTTGTGAGACTGAGCCCCGCATCGGACTCAGTGCTTGGCAGGGAGTCTGCTTGAGATTCTCCTTCTCTCTCTCTCCCTCTGCATGTACCCCCCACCCTGTCTGTTTCTCTCTCTCAAATAATTTTTTTTTAAAGAACATATCAAAATAAGCAAAATTATATATAAAGAAAGGTTAAGTTGCTTATTCTGAATCTTGGTTTCTTCCTCAGTAAAATAGAAATGATCATGTATACATCACATTTTTATTCGGAGGATTAAATGAGATTTAAAAAATAGACACAAAGCTCCTCACCATAGTTTGTGGCACAGAATAACCATGCAAGAAGTTGGCCCAGGGACTACTGAGAAGGAGCCTAATATTTTTTCTGAAGGTTTTATTTATTTATTTGACAGAGAGAGAGAGAGAGAGAGAGAGAGAGCACAAGTAGGCAGAGTGGCAGGCAGAGGGAGAAGGGAGAAGCAGGCTCCCACTGAGCAGGGAGCCTGATACAGGACTCAATCCCAGGATCCTGGGGGTCACGAAGTGAGCCGAAGACAGACGCCCAACCACCTGAGCCACCCAGGTTCCCCGAGGAGCAGCCTAATGTGGCTACTCAAGTTTTCTACCCTCTTCTACCTCCCCTGTAGATAGACGGTTTATTCTGACAGTGGCTGGCACAGTTAGCATCCAATACATGGTAGGTGTTACTAGAAGTAAGTTTGTATAATGAGTTAGTAGTGGAGTTGAAACCCACAGAAGCTAAATATTTAGATAAATGAGACCAAATGGGAATATTTGTCTGCTTCTTTTTCCCATTAGTCAGGACCAGTTGTCTAGACTAGTGGGATGTTAGGGCCTGCTTCTAAGCATTCTGATACTCAGCAGAGCTGAAGACCAAGGACCTAGAAAAGGCACAAGGACCTGGAATTGCCATAGCTGAACTATTTATAGGTAATGGTGAGAAGCAGAAGCAAACATCAGGTGAATTTACTGCCCAGCCTTGTGTAGGGAAAAGAAGAGATCAGTTTATTTCACTCACTTGAAAGAATAACAGGCATACCTTAGAAATGTGGGTTCTGTTCCAGACCACCACTGTAAAGCAAATATTGCCATAAGGTGAATATTGCAATAAAATGAGTCAAATAATTTTTTTGGTTTTCTAGTGCATATAAAAGTTATATTTACACTATACTGTAGTCTTTTAAGTGTCCAATGGCATTATGTCTAAAATAACAATGTATATAACTTAATTAAAAATACTTTTTGCTTACATTGCTAACCGTCCTCTGAGTTTTCAGCAAGTCATAATCTTTTTGCTGGTGGCAGGTCTTTCTTCAATGTTGATGGCTGCCGATGGATTGGGGAGATGGTTGCTGAAGGTTGGGGTGGTTGTGGTAATTTATCAAAGTAAGACAATAAAATTTGCCACAATGACTCTTCCTTTCATGAAGGATTTCTCTGTAGCATGCAATGCTATTTGATAGCATTTTACCCATAGTAGAGCTTCTTTCAAAACTGAATTCAATCCTCCCAAACCCTGCTGCTGCTTTATCATCTAAGTTTATAGAATATTCTAAATCTTTTATTGTCCTTACAGTAATTTTCACAGCATCTTCACCAGGGGTAGATTCCATCCCAAGAAATCACCTTTGCTCATCCATGAGAAGCACCTCCTTATCCATTCAAATTTTATCACGAGATAATAGTAATTCACTCCCATCTTCAGGCTCCACTTCTAATTCTAGGTCTCTTGCTATTTCCACCTCCTCTCCGGTTACTTCCTCCACTGAAGTCTTGAACCCAAGTTACCCATGAGGATTGGAATCAACTACTTCCAGACTGCAGTTAATGTGGGTATTTTGATCTCTTTCAATGAATCACACATGTTCCTAATGGGATCTAGAATGGTGAATCCTTTCCAGAAGGTTTTCAACTTACTTTGCCCAGATCCATCAGAGGAATCACTATCTATGGCAACTATAGCCTTATGAAATATATTTGTTAAATAACAAGACTTGAAAGTTGAAATTACATCTCGATCCCAGGCTACAGAGAGGATGTTGTGTCAGCAGGCATGGAAAGGATATTCGTCTTATTGTCCATCTCCATCAGAGCTCTTGGGGGAACAGGTGCAATGTCAGCAAGCAGGAACATTTTGTTTTGTTTTTTGTTTTTTGTTTTTTTTTTTAAAGATTTTATTTATTTATTTGACACAGAGAGAGAGATTACAAATAGGCAGAAAGGCAGGCAGAGAGAGAGGAGAGAGGAGGAAGCAGGCTCCCTGCTGAGCAGAGAGCCCGATGCGGGCCTCGATCCCAGGACCCTGAGATCACGACCTGAGCCGAAGGCAGAGGCTTCAACCCACTGAGCCACCCAGGCACCCAAGCAGGAACATTTTGAAAGGAATTTTTCTTTCTGAGCAGTAGATCTCAACTGTGGGTTTAAAATATTCAGTAAACCATGCTGTAAACAGATGTGTTATCACTCAGGCTTTGTTGTTCCATTTATAGAGCACAGGTATTGTAGATTTTGCATAATTTTTAAGGGTCCTGGGATTTTTCAGAATGGTAAATGAACACTGGCATCAGCTTCAGGTCACCAGCTGCGTTAGCCCCTAGTAAGAAAATCTGCCTGTCCTTTGAAGCTTTGAAGCCAGGACTCTCTAGCTAAGATAGTCCGAGATGGCATCTTCTTCCAACAGAAGGCTGTTTTTTGTTGGTTAGTGTAGCCATCCTCACTATCGTAACCAGCTCTTCTGGATAACTTGCTGCGACTTATATATCAACACTTGCTGCCTCGCCTTGCACTTCAGTGTTATGGAGATGGTTTCTTTCCTTAAATCTCATGAACCAACTTCTGCTAGTCTCCAGCTTTTCTTCTGCAGGTTCTCACCTCTCTCAGCTTTCAAAGAATGGAAGAGAGTTAGAGGATTTGGTTTCGGCTGAAGGGAATGGCTTGATCTTCTGTCCAGACCACTGAAACTCTCCTTGCATCAGCAGTGTTTTGCTTTCTTATCATTTGTGAGTTCACTGGAGGAGCACTTTTAATTTCCTTCAAGAACTTTTCCTTTGCGTTCACAACTTGGCTAACTGTTTGGCACAAGAGGCCTAGCTCTTGGCTTGTCTTGGCTTTTGACATGTAAAAAGCCTCGCTCAGCTTAATCATTTCTGGCTTTTGATATAAAGTGAGAGACATGTGACTTCGCTTGAACATTTAGAGGTCATTGTAGAGTTATTGTCCTAATTTCAATATTGTTCTGTTGCAGACAATAGGGAAGCCCAAAGAGAGGTAGAGAGGTAGAGGAATGGCCAATCGGTGGAGCAGTTAAAACACACACATTACCTTTGCAGTCTTATATGGGTGCGGTTCGTTGTGTCCAAACAATCACGGTAGTAACATCAAAGATCATTGATCACAGATCGTGTTAATAAATTTAATAATAATGACAACGTTTGAAATATTGTGAGGGTGCCCCGAATGTGACAGAGACACGAAGTGAGCCAATGCTGTTGGGAATGTGGTATTGATCGACTTGCTTGACACAGAGTTGACTCAGACCTTCAATTTGTAAAAACAAAACAAAAACCTGCAATATCTGCAAAGCACAATAAAGTGAAGCACAGAAAGCAAGTTATGCCTGCCTAACCAAATATATGATATTAAATTTATGGGCTTATGGATTCATTTGCTTTGGTAAGCATCATGCTTAGGTTGTCAAAGAACCAAAGCTGTTAACTCCAAAACAATAATTAGAATGACAGATTGTTATAAGTCACAGTTCAGCCAAAATAATTTTTGAAAGCTATTGTTATAAGTTTGTGTAAGGAGTCTTTTGTTGTATTCATTACATAAGAAGCACTAGGATCTTTCATGGGTGCTTACTATTAGCAAATCTGAGAATGTTTTTGTTAAAATCTGGTAATTGGTGATTTTTGAAATTTAAATATGCAATTGGCCCCCAGACTTAAGTGAATAAATGATAAAAATACCAATAATCTATAAACCTCATCTGTTTACTNTTTTTTTTTTTTTTTTTTTTTTTTTTTTTTTTTTTAGATTTTATTTATTTGACAGAGAGAGGAAGGGGCAGAAGCAGGCTCCACTCTGAGCAGAGAGCCCGATGCGACGTGGGGCTTGATCCCAGGACCCTAAGGTCATGACCTGAGCCAAAAGCAGATGCTTAACCGACTGAGCCACCCAGGCACCCTCGTTTTTCNCGTTTTTTTTTTTTTTTTTTTTTTTTTTTTTTTTTTTTTTTTTTTTTTTGAGAGGAAGAGGGGGATGGGAAGAATCTAGTCCTGCCTAACCCATCCAGATTTCTGAACTCGCTTCGTTCTTATCTTTTATGTTAATTTATGTTATTATTTATTTAAGCAATAATCTTATAAATATGCTAGAAAATGTAGAATTCATTTGTGAATATTTTAATAAATATTCTCACTAACTTTTAATTACCATTTTAAAGCAAACTTGCAGTGTTCTCCACACCTCCACTCCCACCACTGAACCAAATCATGTTTTCGGTCTTTCAGAAGAGAAGTGCTTCACATGAATGGCAAACTTGTGTTGGACCAGATGGGAAACTTAGCTAGAAAGAGGGCTCTGTCCAAGCTCTTTTCATGCCAATGCAGCCAGTAAGCCAGATTTGAAACTGCCAGAGGCAAAAGACAGCCTTACTGCCATTTACCTTAGTAACAGCATCAGGGGACTCTTTGCCTCTCATTACTTCCTTTTATGCTGGCAGATTAAAGTAATGGAAAGAGGATGGAATCAGGTTGGGTCCAGATCCTGGCTGAGGGACCACTGGCAACTTAGAAATCTGCTCTGAGCTCTGCTTTCTTCCTTGGTACAATGCAGATGATAATGTCGACTTCATGAACTTGTCCAGATTCACCACAGTGGATTGCACTGCCAGGCCCCCAGAAAGTGCTGGGCAGGAGGGTGGTGCACAGGCATGCCCTTGGTGCTGGCCACTCCAGTGGCTGGGGCACTAGCCACTACCTGTGATCTCCGTCTCTAGCAGCAGAAGGGAAACATGCCCAGTGGTTCTCCTCTGGCAAATTCTCTCTGCTCTATTGGCTCTCTTAAAATTTGACAGTATCTCTAACTGACCCATAAAGAGAGAGCTTTAGACAAGGTTGAAATGCAAATTCAGTCCTGTCTCCACAAATAAAACTCTTTGTTGTGCCACTGTGAGAAAAGGCTGCAGGAACATGGTGACTTGGCTTGATTCATCCCAGGACACAGACAGAGTCGAAGTCCTTCATTCCTGCCCCAGAGAAATATTCATGAGAATTTTTACTTAGTCTCCTTGCCATGACTGTTGAAGCAAGGGCAATGGCATTGTGGGGAAAAAGGAATTGTTTTAACTGAGTCTTAACACTTTGGTAAATTTTGCTTCTGTCATTAAACTTGTGGAGATGAGACCCACTCACAGCCCTTTGGCCAAAAATATTGGAGCACTTCCTTCCCTCATCACACAGGAAGATAGTCCTAGCTCACCGAGCTGACTACTTCCTTTCAAGCCCGGTGCTGTTCTAAGCACTTCTCAGGGGCTTAGCATATTCTAAGCACAGTCTGTTTTCCTTAGAATATTGGTTTCTTTTTAATGATTTTATTTATTTGTTTGACAGAGTGAGAGACAGCGAGAGAGGGAACCCAAGCAGAGGGAGCTGGAGAGGGAGAAGCAGGCTCCCCACTAAGCAGGGAGCCTGATGCAGGACTTGATCCCAGGACCCTGGGATCATGACCTGAGCCGAAGGCAGACATTTAATGACTAAGCCACCCGGATGTCCTCCTTAGAATATTCTAAGTACTATTTATTCTAAGCACTATTTCAGGTGCTTAGAGTATTGAGTATTTTTTCACGTATTTAGAGCCTGCAAGGTACTTTCCAATTCTTCTGCAGAGCCCTCCTATGCAGTAGGAAATCTTTACTCCCCAAATTTACCCTGACCACCTTCATCTGCCTCCACTGCCATGTCCTCCTCCAGGTCTCTGTCTGCTCTTGCTTGGATGCTGCAGGGCCTCCTGATTTCTGCTTGCATCTGTACCCACTCCTGCCTCTTCTGTGCAGAGCAACGAGCTTGATGCTTTTATTTGTTTGTTTATTTATTTAATTTTATTTTTAAAAATACTTCTTTATTTCAGTAAGAGAGAGAGAGAGAGAGAAAGAGAGAGGAGGCAGGGGTGGAGGGACAGGGAGAGAGAGAAACCCAGGCAGACTCCCCACTGAGCATGGAGCCCGACACGGAGCTCTGTCCCGAGACCCTGAGATCATGACCTGAGCCAAAACTAAGTGTCAGATGCCCAACTGACTGCACCACCCAGGTGCCCCCAGCTTGATGCTTTTAATAAATCAGATCGTATCAATCATTTTCCTTCATGCTAAAAGAAGACAAAATAACAATAGCGAACAAAAGCCTCCACTCACTCTCCAACATACTTTATTCTGAGTTCTTGGCACAGTCTTCCAAGCCCCTGCAGGAGCAAGTCTTCAGTTTTCCCCTCTCAACCTTGCTCACTTGGCTTTAGCTATAGAACCTTCCCAGACACAGCTCTCAACCATCCCAACATGGCTCTGCCTCAGGGCCTTTGCACTTCCTGTTCTCAGGTGCTTGGGATACTCTTCCCCAGATGTCCTCCCCAGCCCCTCCTTCTTTTCCTCCTTTTTCTCCTTCTCTCCTTCTCTCTCTCTTTTTATCTCACTTTGTTGAAGTCTCTGCTCAACAAAGATCTCAGAGAGATCTTCTCTGACCCTGTATCGAAAATAACCTCTCTGTGTCTCTCTATCCCTTTACCCTGCTTTATTTTGTTTATGGCATTCATCACAATGAAGTGAATCTATTTTTATGCAATGATTAATTGTCTTCTCTGTTTAGAAAGTAAGCTCAGGGAGCGGGGGGGTGGGGGCTTGGGGCGCCTGGGTGGCTCAGTCGTTAAGCATCTGCATTTGGCTCAGCTCCCAGGGTCCTGGGATCGAGCCTCGAATTGGGCTCCCTGCTCAGCAGGGGAGTCTGCTTCTCCCTCTTCCAGTCCCCCTGCTTGTGTTCCCTCTCTCGCTATGTCTCTTTGTGTCAAATAAATAAATAAAATCTTAAAAAAAAAAAAAGAAAGTAAGTAAGCTCAGTGACAGCAGGGACTTTGTTTTGCTTTTTATTGTATTTTCAGCCCCTAGAACAGTACCTGGCACGTGACAGTGCTGGATGTAAATAAACTTCCCCGAGATGTTATTTAAATACAATAAAACTTACCCATGTAAGTGGACAGTTTGATGAATTTTGACAGATGTATAACTGTGAATGATATAAAACATAGATTCACCTATCTTATTGTGTGTACCAGTAGTTTGTTCCTTTTTATTACTGAGTAGTAGTAATAAGTAGTACTGAGTAGTAGTACTCCCCTGATGATGGATGTGTGGGCCATTTAGAGTCATTGGCTCTGATGAATAAAGCTGTTATGAGCATTGATGTACAAGTCTTCGTGAGGATATCTGTTTTCATTTCTCTCTTATAAATATCTAAGAGTGGCTTCACATGTATTTGAATGAATTTCACAAATGGGAATTAAAACCTTAGAGAAGACACGACCTTCCCAAGCATACGCAGTCAGTAAGTGGTGGAGCTGGGGTTTGCCTAGGGGTGCTTCAGCTCCAAATTGCCTGAGTTTTGCGTGTTTCCTTGGAGGCTCTACAGCCCAAGGCAACTAAGAAGTCTCTTCCATGCCACGGAGCAGCCAGCTCTCTGCTCTTGGTGACAGAACAGTAGACTAGGGTTGATCCAGCTTGGACACCCACTTTCCTCCTTGATTCCCTTTGCTTGCTACTCCCCTTCCTGCTTCTTTCCCCACTTCCCCCGAGCACAGAGCAGTAGTGGCTCTATTAAGAGAAAAGCTCTAGAGCATGTATTCCCACTGGAGGACATGGGCTGTTCCCCGCTAGTGGGAGGCCTCTTAGCCTGCACACACCTGGGATCCACCTTGCTCGTGGACTGGGTAGCAGGTTGTCGGCTGGGCTGTTGTAGCTTTGCCTTCTGTGTCTGTAGTGAGAAATGGAGAAATCGATCTGAGTTCTCCTATTTGGTAAAGAACATTTTTCTTCCTCACGGAGGACTCTCCACCAGGTGCTTATTAAACATGTAACATAGAAGTAGTACAGGGGATAGGATCCCTCAGCAAGCTACAGCCTCATTGGAAGGGGGATGAGCAAATATACACTGATGCAGTTTTTGCAGAAATATGACAGGAATAAAACTACCTGCCCATGCATGGTTCTCCCCATTCTAGGAGCGTGGGAATTACTTGGCGGTACCGATAGGCCGGACCTGAGAGAAGAAGGTGAGGAAGAATGAATAGCAGGCATGTTTGGTATTACACCTTCTGAAGAGTGGAGCCTGGATGGAAAAAGGTAAAAGAAACTGCGAGGATGCAGGGGTCCGGGCCTCAGGCAGCAGCGTAAATGTCAAATAGGCATTCACCACACAGTGCAAAGGACTTGCTTTGCTGTGTAGTTAGTTCGTAGCTCTCCGGCCTTGAGGAGCCCCATTGTTTTGTGCGTTTCCCTTGTGGGTAGGAGTGGCCTGGCCGCTCTATGAGTGAGTGGTACCAATTTCCTAGTAGGTGAGGGATAACCTTGTGGTATATTAAAAACACAGATTTCTAAAACTTAACCCCGGTGATTTGGAGCTGATCAGGCTGGGGTGGGGCCCAGGAATCTGCATTTTAGCCTTTCCCATTAGATGGGAATGCTGAGAAGAATGATCTTAAACTGGCATCTTCCTTGTGAAGAGGGTTCTGTGGGAGCTGTGAAGGGAAGTGACTAACTAGAGGGCGGCTGAGGCACGTTGGGTCTGGGGGTGTGTGTGTGTGTGGGGGAGCGCCCTGGCCACCAGCTATCTCTTCACAGCCACGCCTCACCTTCTTGGGACCATCTTCATGGTACTCCAAGGGAGGTGGACCTGACAGATGCATGTTGTGTTATTTATAATTGATTCCTCCTGCCTCTTGCCATGTGTCACCTTTTATTATTTGTACCGAATGCTCTAGAACTCTTATAAATGTGTAAGAACTCTCTTTGGCTTGTGTTATTGGATATATTGTTTGGTACTGCTGTTGTATGTTCTCTTTTGTCTCACCGTGTTCCAAAACAAACAGCTTGGTGTCTCCCTTCTCCTCTACATCATGGGGTTGTTGGAAGGATTAAATGAGATAATGCTCATGAAGCATCTCGAACAGGGCCTGGAACACATAATTGCTCAATAAATGTTTGTTGTCGCCATCGTCATCATTATCATCATCATTTCATCAGTATAAGCCTGCACATTTGCATAAATGCATACATATGTCTAACTCCTGTCTTCAAATGCCATATAAAAGTCATCTCTAAGATATAGAAGGAGTGATGAGGTGGACGAATTCTATCCAATAAGGAAGACCCAGAATGATGAGCTGGACGAGAGTGCAATCTAGAAGAAAGTGATTCTATTTTTAGAGTTCATCAGAACAAAATTGAAGGAGCCTAGCAGAGGGTCCCTAGACTTGAGGAAGGTAGAAAAGGTCAGAAAAAGCAGTAGATACTATTCCATGGCATCCAATTCTAGCAGGAAAAAGGGCTCGATGATGTTAGGGAGGTCTCAAAAAGTAACTCAAAAGAACAAAGCTGGAGGTATTCTGGTTTCTGCTTTCAAATTATAATACTATACTATACTACAAGCTGTAGTAATCAAAACAGTGTGGTATTTGCATAAGAACAGACACACACATCAATGGAACAGAATAGAGAGCCCAGAAGTAAACTCACACATATTTGGTCAATTAATTTATGACAAAGAAGGTGAGAATATACAATAGGGAACGGACAGTCTCTTCAATAAACGGTGCTGGGAAGACTGGACAGCCACATGCAAAAGCATGAAACTTGACATACACAAAAAATTAACTCAAAATGGATTAAAGGCTTACATGTCAGACCTAAAGCCATGAAACTCCTAGAATAACACATGGGTGGTAACCTTCTTGACATCTGTCTTAGTGATGTTTTTTTGGATCTGACTCCATAGGCAAGGAAAACAAAAGCAAAGATAAATAAATGGGACTACATGAAACAAAAAAGTTTCTGCACAATAAAGAAAACCATTGATAGATGAAAAAGCAACCTACTGGGAGAAAATATTTGCAAATCATATATCCAGTACTTAAAAAGCTCATGCAAGTCAATAACAAAAAACAATCTGATTAAAAAATGGGCAGAGGATCTGAATAAACATTTTTCCAAAGAAGATTAATAAATGGCCAATAGGCACATGAAAAGATGTTCATCATCACTGATCATCAAGGAAATGCAAGTCAAAATCAAAATGAGATCATCTCACACTAGTCAGAATGGCTGTTATCAAAAGACAAGTGTTGCAAGGTTATGAAGAAAAGGGAACCCTTGTGCACTGTTGGTGGGAATGTCAACTGGTACAACCATTATGGAAAACAGTAGGGAGCTTCCTCAAAAAGTTAAAACTAGAACTACCATATAATCCAGGAATTCCACTTCTGTGTATCTTTCTGAAGAAAATGAAAACATTAATTTGAAAAGATATAGGGGTGCCTGGGTGATGCAGTCAGTTGAGTGTCCCTTTTGATTTCAGCTCAGGTCATGATCTCGGGGTTGTGAGATTAAGCTCCACATTAGACTCTGTGTTGAGCATGGAGACTGCTGGAGACTCTTTCCCTTTGCCTTAAAGTATATTTTTTTATTTTTTATTTTTAAATTTATTTTAAATTTAAATTTTTTATTAATTATTTCCCTTAAAATAAATAAATCTTTTTAAAAAAATGGTATGTATACCCCCATGTTCATTGAAGCATTATTTACAGTAGCCCAGATATGGGAACAACCTGTGTCCACTGATACATGAATAGATCAGGAAGATGTAGTATACATACACAAAGGAATACTACTTAGCTGTAAAAAAGAGTGAAACCTTGCCATTTGCAAAAGTATAGGTGGACCTTGAAGATATTATGTTAGGTAAAATAAGTCAGAGAAAGACAAATACTGCATGATTTCAGTTATGAATGGAATCATAAAAAACAAAACCCAGACTCACAAATACAAAGAACAGAGTAGTGCCGGCCAGAGGGGAGGAGGTTGGGAGAGGGTGAAAAGGATGAAGAGGGTCAAAAGTTACAAACATACAGTTATAAAATAAAGAAGTCATGGGGATGTAAAGTACCGCATGGGGAAACAGTTATATTGTATCAACTTTGTATGGTGGTAGGTGGTAAGAAGACTCACTGTGGCAATTAGTTCACAATGTATACAAGTGTTGAATTGCAATGTTGCACACATGAAACTAATATGATATTTTTTGTCAATTATACCTCAATTTTTTTTAAAAAAAGTAACTCAATTACTTGCAAATGAACTCAACAAGGAAGAAAAGATTTTTTAAGAACAAATATTTAAAAGATTCTCTTCTTTTTTTCATTATTGGGATCATTTGCAATTGAGCTATGAATGTTCTGGGAGCTTCCTCAAAAACTAAGAGACAAAGAGAACATGTACTAAAGGTGGACAGAAGGACATGTAACCAATGAGAGTATGACAAAGTAGCAGCCACGTGTAAGAACACGTACCCAGAGGCTGATGGTCCAGCTCAGCTCATCCTGGTGAGAACTGGTGGCAACACCAAAAGCCATTTTACTTAGGCTGGGAAAGAAAGAGTAATAAGGAGGGATGGTCTGAATAGACCTCCTCCTTGGGGCCACAGGGCTTATCTTTGTCTTAAGATGGGGAGAATGAACCTTAATTAATGACAGAGAATTGAGAATTCATGGATTCTAACCTGGATGAGTTCATCTTGTGGGCTCCAGAACCAAGCACAATCTTTAAGAGAAGGAAGGGCAAGAGAGGTGCCCAGGACTGGGGGAAGAAATTATAGAGAGTTCCAGGTGTAAAGAGAAAGGAAGTAGATTGTAAAGACTCCAGGGTAGTGAGTTCTGTATCCGTCCCATGCCTTACTTTAGTATAGATGATGAAAAGGTTGGTTTGTGAAAATTAGAAAAAGTTATCAGTGATAAGTTGGAGCCAGTTTATGTTTATTTAAAATAAGTCATCTCAGAGAAGCTGATTTTCCTTAATTTTTAAATATTTGGATAGTACTTTCCATATGTATCTACAGTTCCTGTGGCATTTACTAAGGTCTCATAGGAAAGTATTGGCAAGCAGACTAGGAGATGTAAGATGAGTGATACCAGAATTGTGCTTGTAACTAATGCTCATAAATAAAGGACATGGATCCTGGAGTGCAAACAGTTTGATCAATGAAGTAGGTAAAGTTTTAAAAAGCACATTTTTTTCAATTTGTGAGTGTCATGAAACTTTTAGGAGCAGCTAATATATTGGATGGCAAAAACAAAAACAAAAAAAACCCTTGACATTGGGAGTAATGAACCTCACCTAAGAAGTTAAATTTAAATAGTAACTAATGTAGGGCCCTGCCTTTAGTTTCAAAGCCTTAAGAGAACCAGCAGTAGTAGTAAATGTGAGCAAGACTTAGGGGTTTTAAATTGACAGTAAACTCAATATGAGCCAACATCATGGTGTGTCTGATGAAGAGCTAATGTGAACTTGGGCTACTTTGGGATAGACATAAACTGGGGGAGGGGTCTGCTAGGAAAGTGACTGGATGTTGAACAGATTGAACACTGTGAGCTACAGGAAACCACTGGACCCAAGGGAGCCTGGAGACACAGAGTAGATGGCGTTAACTACTAAAAATATGGGAGAATTTTGTGATATGAGAGACTTGCCATGCATGGTCCAAATGGGGAACAATAGGACCATTTGGTAGAAAATGAAGGAGATGGATTCAAGTCCCATGAAAGGAAGCATTTTTCTAATAGCTAAGATGGAATAGAATATCATTGTAGGAAACAGCCACCCATCTTGTGGGATGCAAGGATGTCTGGATGACAGTGGGTACATCTGACCCCAAAGAGGTCTTTCTAGCTCTGGGCGTGTAACATTTTATTCTTTCATTCATTTAAATGCTACTGGCGACATTGCAGATGACTTAAGAACTGTGAGAAATGAGTAACAAACATGATTGTTATTTTTGTAAGTAAATTATTTTCAGCAGCCAGAGACTATAATACCTCCTAGTGGTGATCATCAAGTCAGAAAATGTGCAGTTTATGACCAGATGTTAAATTCTGTCACATTGCATTTCTGAAAAAAGTTCAGAAAGTATAAAGAAAATAGATAACCATGAAAGAACTATGGAAACCTTGTCTTTATCTCTTTGAATTCTCCCTTTTCCCATTGTCTTCCTTTTTTCCACTCTACCTCCCTGCCCCTGCCTTTTTCCCTAGGATAATCTTCTTCTGACTCTGTTGTCACCTTCAGACCTTTTAGATACAGCTGATTTAGTTTATTTTTTTAAATTTATTTATTTTGACCTCAAGGATTGAAAAAAATGTTTTTAAGTTTCAGGTGTCTAACATGATTGTGATATACATGTGTATTGCAAAATGATTACCACAATAGGGTTAGTAAACACCTCCATTTCCTCACATAATTACCATTTCTTTGTATGTATGGTGGTAATATTTCAGATCTACTCTGTTGACAGCTTTCAAATATATATACAGTATTGTTAACCATAATTATGTGCTGTACATTAGACCCCCAGAACGTAGTTATCTTTCAGCTAAAGGTTTGTACCCTTTGACAAATATCTCCCCATTATCCCCACCACCAAGCCCCTGGTAATCACTATTCTACTATCTATTTGTGTAAGTTAGGCTTTTTATAGATTCCGCATATAAGTGAATTTCATATA
The DNA here is from genome assembly GCA_002007465.1 of Ailurus styani. NCBI lineage: Eukaryota > Metazoa > Chordata > Mammalia > Carnivora > Ailuridae > Ailurus > Ailurus styani. Next base: position 1,725,194 of record LNAC01000041.1, on the reverse strand, counting down.
TATATACATATACATATGTGTACACACACATACACACACACACACACACACACCACATTTGTTTTATCCATTCATCCGTCGATTGACATTTAGGTTGTTACCATATCTTGGCTATAGTAAATAATCCTGTCGTAAACATGGGGTTGCAGATATCTCTTTGAGATAGGATTTCATATTCTCTGGATGTATACTCAGAAATGGGATTGCTGGATCAGAAGGTAGTTCTAATTTTAGTTTTTTGAAGAACCTCATACTGCTTTCCATAGTGACTTAGTTTACATTCCCACCAACAATCCACAAGGGTTCCCTGTTTTCCACATCCTTGCCAACATTTGTTATCTTTTTTTAATTCCAGTATAGTTACATTAATTTCAGGTGTACAGTATGGTGATTCAACCCTTCCATACATCACCTGGTGCTCATCAGGACAAGTGCCCTCCTTAATCGCCACCACCTGTTTTCTCCAACCCCCCCCACCCTTTCTGGTAACCATCAACTTGTTCCCTATAGTTAAGAATATGTTTCTTGGTTTGTCACTCTCTCTTTTTTGTTCGTTTTATTTCTTAAATTCCACATATGAGTGAGATTTTATGGTATTTGTCTTTCTCTGATTTATTTTGCTTAGCATTATACTCTCTAACTCCATCCATGCCATTGCAAATGCAAAATTTCATTCTTTTTTATGGCTGAATAATACACCTGTGTGTGTGTGTGTACACGTACACACATACATACACACACACACACACACACACACACACACACACCAATTCTTCTTTATCCATTCCTCTATCAGTGGACACTTGGGCTGCTTCCATAGTTTGGCTGTTGTAAATGATGCTGCAATAAACATAGGGGTGCATGTATCCCTTTGAATTAGTGTTTTTGTATGTTGGGTGTAAATACCCTATAGTCTGATTACTGGATCATAGGGTAGTTCTAACTTTAACTTTAAAAATATATATATATATTATTTATTTGTTTGTTTGAGAGAGAGAGCGTGAGCAGGGCAAGGGGCAGAGGGAGAGAGAGAGAGAGAATATCTCAAGCAGGCTCCCTGCGGAGCATGGAGCCTTATTCGGGGCTGGATCCCACCACCCTGAGATCATGATCTGACCCAAAACCAAGAGTCAGATGCTCAACTGACTGAGCCACCCAGGCAGCCCAGGCATTCCTTTTTGAGGAACCTCTTTACTGTTTTCCAGAGTGGCTCCACCAGTTTGGATTCCCATCAACAGTGCAAGAGGTCCCTTTTTCTCCACAACCTCACCAACACTTGTTGTTTCTTGTCTTTTGGCAATAACCGTTCTAACAGGTGTGAGGTGATTCCTCATTGTGGTTTTGATTTGCATTTCCCTGATGATTAATGATACCTGGTACCTTCTCATGTTCCTGTTGGTCGTGTGTTTGTCTTTGGAAAAAATGTCTATTCAGATCCTCTGCACGTTTTTAATCATATTATTATTACTTTGCTATTGAATTGAATTGCTTATGTATTTTGGATATTAATTCCTTATCAGATAGATGTTTTATGAATATGAATATTTTCCCCAGTTCATAGGTTTCCTTTTTGTTGATTGTTTCTTTTGATGTACAGAAGCTTTTTATTCGATACAGTTCCACTTGTAGAGTTTTGCTTTTGTTGCTTGCATTTTGGGTGTCATATCCAAAAATCATTGCCAAGGCCAATATCAAGGAAAATTTCACTGTTTTCCTCTAGAAGTTGTATAGTTCTGGGCCTTACACTTAAATCTTTAATCCATATCAGGTTAATTATTATTAGTGGTGTAAGATAGGGGCCCAATTTCATTCTTCTGCATGTGGATATCCAGTGTTCCCAGCACCTATTTATTGAAGAGAATGTCCTTTCCCCCACTGAGTGTTACCCTGGCGTTTGGGTCTGCAGGGCTAATCTGGTGCTAGAGCATATGGGGGGACTGTGTCCAGGAGGTCCGGTTGGAGTCTAGCTCTGTGAGGGCTAATTTGGCAGGGGCCTTGGGCCGCAGTGGTCAGTCTGGTGCTGGACCCATCTGGGAGCCCGTGTTCATGGGTGCGCACTTGGAACCGGGTTTGCAGGAGCCGACTGAGGACCTGGAGCCCCAGGAGCTGCCTGAGATCAGGCCATTGCTGGGATATATGGAGGCCTGTGTTCAAAGGAACACACTGGGAGCCACTTTGGGTCTCTGGAGTCAGCCTGGCGGTGGGGTGGACCAGTGCTGGGGTCTGCAGTGAAGTCAGGCACCAACTTCACTCTTCTTCTAGGAAGAGGGTATCCCTCTCACAGCTGGGCTTCCCAGGCGTGGGGGAGGGGTGTGGGTATAATGTGAATCTATGTTTTCTACCTTCTTCAGTGTGCTTTTTCTTCTTTCTGTGCAGCATCCAAGTGCTATAATTCCTTACCTGGAATCTTTAGATCTTGTGAAAATATTTTTGTGTGCAGATCATTGTTCAGATAGTGTTGCAGGGATGGGAAAGGCATTAGAAATGCCTATACCACCATTTTGTGGTGTTACCTCAGTTGATTTAATTTAAATGGTGGGGAAGTCTGATGGATTTACTGAAAAAATCTGAATCGTAGGGCATTCTGTAACACACACAGCTCTTCCGGTCCTAAGAACATGAATGCAGAATAACCCTGTGGCGAGAAGAAAGAGCACAAGGCCCTAGAATCCTACCCAAGCTTTGGCTGCATGAAGACCATCTCTAATGAGCACAATTATTGGTTTTGTACTAAGGTCGTCAGTAAAGGGATTTGTTCCTAACAAGTGTAACAATACCTCCATATCCTGTGATTTTCAAACAAAACAAAACAAAGCCTTTTTCTTATATGTAAGTACGATATTATAAATTTCTGACTGCTGCTGTATCCCTGAAATTACACCAAGGAATGCTGTTGGCAGATCTGAGGACAACACGTTCTCTTAGCTCCTAGACTCTGTGTTTCGAAGGAACCTGGAGGATCTCCCAGTTCAGCCTCACCATTTTGCAGATGGGAAAATCAAGGCTGCCAGAGATGACTGGCTCCTACCCTCATCATCCGCTTTGGAGATCCAGCCTCGCTCCCAGTTCACAAAGGTAACCACAAAAAGATGTGAGGACTCAGCCTGAGGAACAAACTCCTACTGTGTCTGAATTACCTCAGCTCATCCAAATATATAAGTCGGTCTAGATTCTGGGTCACAGCCCAGTTTTGCAGCTCGAAAATGGGAGTCTTGTCTCTCTGTTGCAACCTCTTTCTCTCTCTCTTTTTCCCACGTGGTGGTTGTAGCCAAACCAACCTCTCTCCTTCTAGCATTCCCCGAGCCCCGTGTTTCAGAGGGAGTGGGCTTTCGCTCTCAGTGCCCCCCCCACCCCCCCGCTGGTCGGTGCAGCCCATGGCCGCTGCCTGGCGGGCTTCTGGGGTCTTCCTGAGGCCATCTAGCTGTGACTACAGAAGTTGTGAGGTGGGTGTGCTTCCTGGTCCCCTGTCAGTGGTGGTCCGTTCAGAGACCATGTACATTATGAAATGGCTGCCCCATCCCAGTGATGCATGTCACATCGTGGAGAAACGCAGCATGTTTCTTGTGCCACCACACAGAATGTACTGCATCCCGCCAGTGGCAGCAGCTCAGCTCCTTCCCAACTGAGAGCAGCCGCAGGAAGGCTCTATCTTGTGGTGGGTCTAGTGCCTGGAGATCCGACACACGGGCCTTAAGGCCCAACCTTGCAGCAAGGTCGAGAGGGAAGATTTAACCCCCACCCCAAAAGATTTAAATCTGAAAGAATTCAGGGTTCCTGAAAGTCTTACCTTCCTCCATCCACCTCCAACTAACGGGGCCTTTTAGTCATATCAGGGACATTTCCCCAAGGGTTTTTTTTGCCAGGGTCCTGAGTGAGCTCTTGCTTTCTGCCAGCACCATGAGCAGTGCCTTTCCCAGAGCAACCCCTTTCTGCTGAGCCTTTACACGCCTTGCTCGGTGCCGCTACTACTTTACACATTGGAATTGTAAAATCATTTAATCCTTAAAATAACTCTTGAATCCCCAGTTTGCACAGAAGGAAACTGAATCAATGAAAAAGTTAAGTCATTTGCCAAAGGCTGGGGCCAAATCAGGCAGGCTGGCTGCAGAACCAAGTCCTAACCACTGTGCTCTGCTGTCCCAGCACAGACCTTGGTCGCTTCCTCCTTCTCGCACGCTCCTTACGCTCTAGCCAAACCCAGCCATTCTGCCCTCTGGAAGTCCTACTGGTGTTCTTCTACCCCTGTGCGGGTGCTCAGTTTCTTATCCTTGAATGCCCTTGATTCTCTCCCTGTTTGTTAAAATCTACTCATCCTCCATGGCTGAGCTCCCATGCTGCCTCCTCCAGGAAGCCTAGCCTTCTCCCTCCAGCTGGAATACTTTCCCGACCTCTGTGCTCAAGGAGCACTTTTATCAAAGAGTCCTGTTACCTTCATGGCAAGCATCACTTCATAATCCCTGATCTGTCTGTCTGTGTATCTCTCTATCGTCCGTACGTCTATCCATTGATCATCTATTGGTTATCTTTCAGTCTATCATCATCATCATTTATCTCTAATCTATCATTTGTTGCTCAGGTCTCTCTTTGCCCTGGTCTGTAAAGGAAGGCATCCTGCTTCTTTATCTTATCACTGGATACCCTATACCCATAAGAGAGCTTGGACTTGAGTATTTTTTGAATAAATGAGTAAATAAATGAATAGATGTCTGTACCTTTCCTTCCATAGCTCTCACATTCTGTTTTATGTGTTAGCTCTCTTTGTGAAGTGTCTCTATGCCAAACTTGATTATAAACCCATTGGGCCATAAGGCTTAGGGCACCGACAGTGTCGTCTTCATTCCAGCATCCCTCCTGCACCAGCGTCATGTGCCCAGTGCACGGACATGGCTCATCCATCTATGCTTATTCCCTTGAGTGGAAGGGGCCTCATGGCTCTTTCAGCCATCCCACTGCCATTTATTTGAATATTTCAAACAGTGCTTAAAAATGCATCTTTTTTCCCCCTTATAGGAGCCTTGGTACCATGGCAACCAGATTGGTCTGACTTGGAAGCGTGTCTTAGGAGCTGAAGGCTTTTCCTTCTACCTGCTGCTATAAAAACCGTGCACTGAGACACTTTCCAAAAATGGCTATTGTTTCCATCTGAGCAGATTTGAGTAGGTAGAACCCTTCGCTCCACACCCTCTGACAGGTTTCCAACTGGTCTCTCCACCTCCACCTCTCACCCTGTTACTGACGAGCTATTCTGAGGCCTGTAATCATGATGTCAGAAAACCAACAGTGATCATTCCCTGGGGGCTCTCCTTGGCCCCAAACTCCAAAGTCCAGCACCGTCGTGCCAGATGTGCTGAGAAGAGCAGCTGGCCAGGTGTTCTGCTGGCAGACGGGGCACAGTTGGCCATCAAGAATGCTCTCCATTCTTGGCCGGGGTGCTCATCTTTCACATAGGTAATCACTCTGATGCAAAGTGCAAAATAAACTTATTGGAGTCATTCTCTGTGTCTAGTTTTCCATTTTCCAGCTGGGCATTTTATGGGAATTGTCGTGCCAAGATGTTGGCAGTTTTGGTGCAAGACAAGCAAGGCTGGGAGCCAGGATGGAGAGAGAGTCAAATAAAGTGAGTCAAATAAAGCATCCAGAGGACCAGGGGGAAATCTGGAACCCAGGCGAAGTCCAGGTTTAAGGCAACTTTAGAAAGGCAAGGGAGCAGACATCAGACACGGGATGTGGAGATAACTCCTAAGGTGAATAGTCACTGGGGAGAGGGTACTTCGCCACACCACACGCTGTCTGCCATCCACTTCCTCGGGAGATAAGAGGCCCAAGAACACAGGTGCTGGGGATTTTGTTTTGTCTCCTATTCCATCCCTGGCTCCAAGAACAGCTCCTGACACACGGAAGCGTGGATATTTGATCGATATTTATTTTTTGATATTTGATCAATGAATACATGAATCTGGGACAGCTATCTTTTATTTAATATTATTTTGTAACTTATTTTAGCCCAAATAATCATGCATGTTGTCTCACGTGTGATCCTGTAGCAGCTCTTTGCAGGTGGAGGGGAGGTTGTACTATTCAGCTTGGTGAATGGGGGGACAGGCAGGGAGTTCAAAGGGGCCGAGGCCCGGAGCTTGCTTAGCCGGAAAGTGGCCCTGTAGGGCCTCAGCCTGCAGTCCACAGCTCCTGCTCCTTGGGGTCTGCTGCCTTCTCTGCAGACAAGATGCCAGGGACAAGGAGAGCTGGGTGCTAGCTGACATTAGCAGGAGGACTCCTATCTTTTTTCTGGGAGGCAGTGACTGATTCTCCAACTGGGGCAGCCCAGGGCCGGACTCATGGCAACTCCTGATGCCTCTGGGGCTGTGACTAGCAGCGTGTGGGGTTCTAGATGGCCGCCAGCAAGCCTGTGGCCCGCAGTGAGGTGGGGAGCTCGCAGAGGGCCCGTGAGCTGAGCCAGCGTGATGGCTGGCTCTCTGCAGCCCTCCTGAGCACCAGCCAGTTTGTTGATTGGACATTTCTGCCAGGAAGCAGGCACCCGGAGGGCTGCAGTCGAAGCTAACTCATCCTAGCCAGCTGGGCGTCGGCCTTCCTGAACCTGCTCTGTCCAGGACAGCTGACGCTTGCTGACAGACACAGTGTGCCAGGCGCTATGTTCATGGCTCCACGTGAGCCGGTCCGTTCAGCCTCAGCGATGCAGGGAAGAGGTGTCACTGCTCTTCCCTTTACAGCATGTTAACAGCTTGAAGATCCTCCCCTACCTTTCAGTGTGTCTGCAGCTTCTTTTCTGACCCTGACAGACCCAGGCTGTACCCCAGATGCACCCTTTCACCCCCTTTTCTTCATCTCGTGGCCTGCGCTGGCCTCCCATGGGCAAGACCCTCTCCTTTTTGTCTCTAATCATGACTTAGAGCTCTGCTCAAGTTTCAACTCCTCCTTGGCCCTCCTGACTGCCCCAGTCTTCTCCAAAATCATCAGAATTTTAGCTTAGCACCTTAGGCACCCAGGCCTTAGTCACTGTCTCTGGGTTTACGTTGGCACCCAGCCTGGATTATGCATCCTTTGCAGGAGGGACATGGCCTTGGTCTGCTTGGGCTGCCGTAACACAATGCCATAAACTGGATGACTTTAAAAAGGGACTTTTTTTTTTCCCTCTTCTAGTTCTGGAGCCTAGAAGTTCGAGACCAGGGTGCTGGCATGGTTGGTTTCTAGTGAGAGCCCCCTTCCTGGCTTGCAGGCAGCCAGCTTCAGGCTGTGTCCTCCCACTTTGTGCAGGGGATGGGGTGGCAAGGGAGAAAGAGAGCCCTTGATTCTTTGCTCCCGAGGGCACAGATCCCCTCAGGAGAGCCCTACCCTCACAATCGCATCTAAACCTACTTACTCCACTGAAGCCCTGCCGCCTAAGACCGTCACACGGGGGCGGGGGGGGCGGTTGGGCTTCAACATGGGTCTTGGGGGAACAGAGTTGTCAATAGCAGACCCTACCTCATATTTCTCAGGTGCCTCTATGCCGTTGCTCCTACCCGGGAATTGGCTGAATGCCCGATCACGTGCTGCTTCCCAGGGGTGGTGGATTTATGCTGATGAGGTGGGGCTTCTCCTTCCTATTATCTCTCGAATTCACCAATCAGCATCTGCAGGTGGCTGATCCAGAGAGTCCTGTTCCTCCACTTCAGCCTTAGGAAAACGCATCTTCATGTGGTGTTCTTAGGCCCCTGCTTGTGTCACTTTCTACAATCTCTGTGGAAATGCCAGAGAAGGTCCACACCATGGGATCTGTTTATTCCTGGCTCACCTACCAGATGACAGACTTTCAGCAAGTGACTTAACCTCTTTGAACCTGATTTCTATGTCTGTAAAATGGACTTAGTACCTAATTCATAAGGTTGCTGCGAGAGCCAACTGAAATGAAGCAAAGGGTCTGATGTAGGAAGTGACCTACCTTTTTTTTTTTAAGATTTTATTTATTTATTTGACAGAGAGAGTTTATAAGTAGGCAGAGAGGCAGGCAGAGAGAAGAGGAAGCACGATCCCCAAGGAGCAGGGACCTCGATTCGGGCCTTGATCCCAGGACCCTGAGATCATGACCTGAGCTGAAGGCAGAGGCTTTAACCCACTGAGCCACCCAGGTGCCCAGTTTTTAAGGAAAAATAACAGCACTGGTCAAACAGTGGAGCAGGGCCACCATATGTATTTCTGGGCATTTGTCAGATACAGATTCAACAGCTGCTCCGTGTTGCGTTTTGTTTTGTGCAGAATAAGTATACAGGAGCTGACTCACTTTTTATATTTGTGTGTGTTTTAAATTACACAGAATCTTAGTAAAAGGCATCATAATGCTTAGCTCTGCTGCAGACCCACAACAATTAAATTGCATGCCCTTGAGTAGGTCCAAAATGATGAAACAGGGCTGTCAGAAGCAGTGAACATGGGTGAGAAAAAGGCAGGGCACTATCTGATTTGTCTCTTGGCTTCATGAAGGTGCAGTTGGCCTCAGGATTGGCACAGAGACCCAGAGAGGGGGCTGTGTTCTCTAGGACAAGGCGGCCCAGCCCTGTGAGCCATGGGGATGCTACCTTAACTGCATCGGACCCTCACTCTCAGAGCAGAGGACATCCTGAGGTGCCCTAATGGCTTAATTTATAAGCAGCTTTAATGGTTGTGGGGCTAAAGACAACATATCCTTTAAAAATAGTGAAGAGTTGGGGTGCCTGGGTGGCTCAGTGGGTTAAAGCCTCTGCCTTTGACTCAGGTCATGATCTCAGGGTCCTGGGATCGAGTCCCGCTCAGCAGGGAGCCTGCTTCCTCCTCTCTCTCTCTCTGCCTGCCTCTCTGCCTACTTGTAATCTCTCTCTGTCAAATTAAAAATATATATGTGTGTGTGTGTGTATATATATATATAATAGCCAGGAGTTCTGACATTACAACCTTTAAAATACAATATACATCTCAGGGGGATTGAGCAAGCAGCAAGGGATTCGGTACCTACACCGTATCTGTTTCTGATTCCCAGTACCAAGGAATTAAGACTTGATGCAGGCCTTTTCGCCAACAGCTGCCAATACTTAATGGTATTTTGTAAAAATACACAGCAGATAAAATAGAAGTTAACACCATTTTTTAAATATGTCGAGGTAGGAAAAGACAGAGACCAGGAACTATAAAGGGTAATTAAAATTTACAGATAATTAAAGAAAAGAAATCTCATTTTAAATTGATGGTTCACACCACTCTCCTCACAATGCCTTGAATCAGATTCTGTCAGAAAACAAAATTGGCTGGCTTAATTTGTTATCTTTATATTTTGTCTGTTAAATCTCCAGTGAAGCTGTTGATCAGTTGTGAAATGTTGAGAGGATAGGTAGCTAGATGGAAAAAGATAAGTAACAAGGAAGGAAGGAAGGAAGGAAGGAAGGAAGGA
>LNAC01000041.1:1682098-1715750 GCA_002007465.1 Ailurus styani | reverse complement strand
GGAGGGAGGGAGGGAGGAAGAGAGGGAGGGAGGAAGGGAGGGAGGAAGGAAAGAATTAAAAGAGGAGAAAAAATTTGATTTCAGATCCTGATCTTCAGTATCTGAATAATTGAGTATCAGCTATGGCCACCTGCCCAGCTGACATGTATCTAGATCTAAGCTCACCTCTCAGCCACTGGCTTCCATAGCACCTCCCTCTCCATATATAATAATATAATATAATATGATATGATATGATATGATATGATATAAAATATAATATAATATAATATAATATAATATAATATAATATGTGTTATATCGCGCACACACCGCCATGTCCCATCCTTTATCATTCATGGTCAATGCCATCTTTCTTCGTTGCTTTGAGCAGCCCCTAATAAAGAGAAGTGGAAAACATCCATATGTAATGGCATCAAGGAAGATTTCTCAACACACCAGATCAAACATGCCCCTTTGGGATAGTTGTAAGTTGTATCTGGTGGCCTGAATTGAATCTCATTGGGATTTAAAAAAATTAACAGCAAATCTGTGCTCCGAATGATAATGAAATGATAATGGTATAATTGAGAGCAAGTAAAGTATATTGCACTAAGCAGTCAATGAAGAGAAATGTGATTGTGGTAGCATGTGTTTGGGGCATTTTGGAAGTCTCCCAGAGCCCTCCAGAATATTCAGCAGCTGCAGCCTGCTGTTCCACGGCCAAGACCCGAGGTGGGCTTTACCCAGCCTAAATCAAAGCTTGCAACTTGGTGTTACTTGTTTCTAAACCAAAACATTGCTGCTATTTATTTTTAAAAACTATCTTGAATATTTATTATAATTATCACATTATTAAAAGCACAGCTATCTTTCTTTTTGTTCAAGGAAGAAATATTTGTTTAAATATGTGTCAAAAGCAAATAGGGCCTCTTGGAGAGGATCCAGCCTTTGGAATCAGAGTTGGGTCTGACTCTAGGTTTTTCACTTATTGGCTCTATGAATATGGATAAGTCACAAAATTTCTGTCCATTTTCTCATCTGTAAAATGTGGATAATACCTACCTTTAAGGGATTGTTCTGCTTTTAAGTGAGATTATGTATATGTTATAGACTGAATATATGTGTTCATTCGGAAGTCAGATGTCCACACTTACAATGTGGATTAGGAGGCGGAGCCTTTGGGAGGGGATTAGGTCAGGAGGGTCGGGCCACCGCCAATGGGATTGGTGCTCTTATAAAAGAGGTCCCAGCACACTTCCGCTCTCCTCCCACCCTGTGAAGTTAGAGCGAGAAAGCTGTCTGTGAACCAGGCAGTGGGCTTTCACCAGACACCAAATCTGTCAGCACCTTGACCTTGGACTTTCCAGCCTCCAGAACTGTAAGAAACAGATTTCTATTGTTTATTAGCCACCTAGTTGATGGTATTCTGTTGTAGCATCCCAAAGACAGCAAAGCATTTAGAACCCTGCTAGACCCCCAAAGCACTCACGAAAAGGGCAGTTGTTATTGCAGCCCTTAGTGCTACAAAGTCCTCCCTGGTCTGGGAATGGAAGAGAGGTTGATCCCTGAGTTCGCAAAATAGTGAGATGGAGAGCGTATGAGGAAGGAAGCTCTCAAAGAACCTTAAAACTCCGAAACAGAGGCTAAATTCAGCCAGATAACATTCAGGAGAGAATGGAGAGGAGCCGAGTTCCGGGGAAGCCAGATAGAGAAGTTTCAGGGCTGGAGACTTAAACATGTGAGTTGTGTGAAGAACCACTTTAAATCCACTGCATCGGGATTAACCGTGATAGAGAGCCCTGCATGTGTGTTGAGGTGAGAGAACAAGCTGATGTAAGACAAACATTATTTTTCATTGAAATACAATCTTCATAACATGAAAAGCACAGAGCTTTGGTGTATAGTTTGATGAATTTTGATCATTGCTTATACAGATGTAACAACCGTTCCAATTAGGATCTAAAACATTTCTGTCAACCCAGAAAAATTTCATTTTTGCTGCTTTTTGGGAAACTTCTCCCTCCTCACCCCAGAGACAACAACTTCCTAATTTCTAGTACCAGAGTTTTACCAGATCTGGTAGTTCATACAAATGAAATCCCACCGTATGTGCTTTTACGTATCTGGTTCCTTTGGCCCAGTCTAATGGTTTTAAGATCATCTGTGGCATTGGATAGATCAGTGGTTTGTTGCTTTTAATTGCTGAGTGGTAACCTTTGTGTGATTATCTCCCAATCTGTTCTCTGATGGGCCTTTGGGTTTCTGTTTTGGGGCTGTCATGAATACATCTACTACGGACACTTGTGACTAAGTCTTTTTGTGAGCATGTATTTCATTTCTCATGGGATAACCCTTCATAGGTTGGCAAAGGGGCAGGTCCTCATATCCCTAGTCACTGGATAATGGCTGCTTCTGGGGACAGAATGTAACTGTGAGGCAGATCTTTTTCACTGAGGGAAACATCTGGGGAGAGCCTCAGCTGTGAGCCACACACTAGTCAGCACCTGCGGCTGAGGGAATGAAGGTCTTGGTCTAATGCAGGGAACCTGGGTGGTAAACCACAGCATTTGCTAGCCCTATCTAATAAATTCTCTCCTACTCAAGTGTCCTATTGTCTCCTAGCAGTTTTGTGGTTCTTTTATATTTATGTCTATGATCCACCTCAGATTTATTTTTGTATATATAGTGAGTTAGGACTTGAAGTTCATACACACACACACACACACACACACACACACACTTCTAGCAGCATTTGTTGAAAAGACTTTCCTTTCCCTACTGAATGTCTTGGTGCCTTTGTTGAAAATCAATTGACCACGTATGTGTGGGTCTATTTTTGGACTCTCTATTCTGTTGCATTGATCTATTTATCCTTACATGAGGCAGTGTTTTGAAAGAAATCTGGCAGAAACAGCATTACCCTTTCGCATCAAGAAAGTAATTTGGTAGCCTAGGGAGGCAAGGAAGGCAGCATGGAGCGTGCAGGTTCGTTTAGGCAGATGTAGATAATAAAGGGCCCCAGTAATTAAAACCTGAAGTAAATTGCATGGCACTTGCTCAGAATTGGCTAGGCTATACTGTAGTTCAAAACCAATCTTGAAATCTTAGTGGCGTAACCCCATAGAAGTTAATTTCTTCCTCCTGTCACCACCTGGTGTGAGGTGAGTGGCACTTCTGAGCAGCTCCTCTCTAAGCAATGACGGGGACACCTGAGCTCCTTCTGTCTTAACCACTATGCTGTCTGGAACTCATGCCTTCTGAGGCTCCATGGATGGGAACAGGAAGCTGGAAGGACTGCACAAGACACTTACGTGTGTAGCTTAGATGTGCTCACGTCAGGGCCACACCTTGACACATGACCCAACCGCAAGGAAAGCTGGGAAATGTAGTGTTTGGTCAATGTAGACCTTGTTTCTGCCACTGGAGAGCCTGGATGGTGAAGATGTGGGACCGGGGTCAAGGAAGAATTTGATAACTGTCGTTGTGGGAGGCTTTAGAGCAGAGCTGCTAAATGCATGCTGTCGAGCTAAATTCCCCTAGGTTCAAGCCTATCCCTGCCCCTGACCACATGAATGACCTTGAGCATGTCACATACATTACCTGAAACCTCAGGTTCTTTATCTACAAAATGCGATGGACAGAATACGCAAGGGGTTGCCAGGAGAATTTGAAGAATTAGTATGTATGTATGTAGCAGAGTGTATAGTATGGGTATACCTTAGTGTAGTGCTTGGCATAGAATAAGCGTTTAATAAATTGTGGCTTTTATCATGGACATTCATAGGGCAGATCTTTTTCACTGAGGGAAACATCTGGGGAGAGCCTTAGCAGTGAGCCACACACTAGTCAGCACCTGCAGCTGAGCATCTTGGATTGTAGGTATTTTGAGGTTTTCTCTTCATCTTTGACGGGGGTTAATGTGGTTGGTGATCACTGGGTTGTGGGGACAGCTGAGAAACCCACTGTGTAAATGAGAAGCAAATGAGAGAAGACCTAGTGTTTCTTTATAGAATAAACTAGAAAGGTGTGTAACTAAGTGTTTGGCTTGTCAGAGGTTAGTATTAGAATGGAAAATAGATTGAAAATGTTTTCCTATTACATTTAGTCCAAGTGAAAATCTTGTCCTGGTGGCTATAAAGGTCCCCTTTTCTTCTAAGTGACTGTGAATGAAGTACCTCCTGAGTGTCCATCTCTCCACACCCATATAAGGTGGAGATGCTAAAAGATAGCAAATTCTGGTAGTCTTCTGGTCAGGAAAAGAATGAGAACAAGCGGGCACCTGGGTGGCTCAGTGGATTAAAGCCTCTGCCTTCGGCTCAGGTCATGATTTCAGGGTCCTGGGATCTAGGCCCACATCGGGCTCTCTGCTCAGCAGGGAGCCTGCTTCCTCCTCTCTCTCTGCCTACTTGTAATCTCTCTTTGTCATATAAATAAATAAAATCTTTAAAAAAAAAAAAAGAATGAGAACAAGCATTTCTACTACTCCTCAGTTATCACATAAAACTGGAAAAATTCCTGCCTGGGTCCTTCTAAAACACTATGGTTTCCAAGAATTTGAAAGATTGCTTATATAATATTCTGAAACAAAAATGGAAGCGACACTTAACTATTGATGCCTACTCATGTGCCTATTCCTTATTAGGAAGGAATGGAACTGAAGGGCCATGCTGGGGTATTAGACCGAATGGACACTAAAATCTGGTTTGATGTTTTTTTATTTTTAAAAAAACAGGCTTTTGTCATTTGTTTAGCAAAGTCCACTTGACTTTGACTTGAACCATCCTGCTGTCCTAGACTTCATCAACCTTCAGTTATTTACCTAACGGAATTTCTAAGTCAAGAAGATTGGGACTAAGATGGGGGTCATTGAATTCTCTGATTTCCACATTGGTGACTTCTGCCCCCAAAGACCTTACATAAGCGGCTCCCAGCACCCCAGTCTTGGCAGGGGGACTGGCAAGAGAGTATGCTCTTGGAGGCAAGAGGTAGAATTTGAGTTAGGGTTACTTAAGTGATTGTCTATCACTCGCTCCAGGGAAATCCTCACAGCGCTCTATTTTTAAGGCATTTTCTGGCAGGGAATATTTATCTTTGAGTGACTTCTGAAGTTCTTTTAGTCATGGGAAGGCTGAACTGGAGAAGGCTGAGCGATTAACTATGAGGGTGATAAGCACTCTAGAATTTTCGAGGGAGAGGGCTAAAGATAGAAAATTCCACCTGTTGTACGTATTATGAGAATGCTGGGGAGACAACTCCTGTTACCTGGGTTTCATTCATCTTACACGATGGGCCAGCCACATTAGTATGCATTGTCAAGCCATACCCCACGTAGTGGTTCATAGCTGGTATGGCTATATGGCTGTGTGGTATTCTTCTGGCAAACACGACATTTCCTCTTTGGAAGCAGTACATGTACACTTAAGCCCAGTCTTACAGAGATCCAAAATTGCCTTTAGCCTAAAGCTCCCTGCAGTTCTGCTGATTTTAGCACCATGCCAATGAAGACTTTTTAGCCAGCTACTTACTAGAGACAGTATTTTAGGAAGAAGTGGCTTATTTGTGGTTTATCAAATCTGTGCTATTCCTCATGATTTGGAATCTTGGGATTTATGTTTGAGCCTCATCACCTTGGAAGGATCAATTATCTCTTAAACTGTTTCCACCCTCCAGCTTTCTTTCTTCAGCCTTCAGTTGATCAGACCAATCTTCCTAAACCTCGTAAACCTTGAAAGTGTTCCCTGTAGACAGATCAACAAAGGTTCCCTACTGCCCAGATGGAGTCTAGCTTCCTCAGCTCACTATCCTGTGGCTCCACCAACATTTCCAACCTTTTCCTATGAATCTTAAAATATTGGAGAGCAAAGTGATCCAAGAAATGCCCAAGGCCCCTGTGTTATGGGTCTAGGAGGCAGATGTGCAGGAATGAAGTGACTTCCTCAATGTTACACTGGCACTTAGTACCCTTAGAACCCCTGGAATAGAAGCTCCAGGAAGTCGGAGATTTTTATTTTGTTTACTGCTTTGTCATCAGTGCCTAGAACTGCCAGAGATTCAGTAAATATTGATTGGATTAATTTATCAATATAGGAGCCAGGCCTAGACCACCCGTTGCCAAAATCTCAGCCCCATCCTCTTTCCCCCCTCCCTCGGTTCCTCTGCAAACCTCAGCTACCCCAGCCTAATTGTCCTCCAGATGGTAGCTGAGAGCATTCTTTCTACTCTGACTGTCCCTTTCAGTGTCCTTCCTCTTTCAATGCAATCCTCCTACTCCTCCAAATCATTCCTGACAGCCTCTTCTCTTGGTCAGTTGGCCTCCTGGAGAGTCTGCAATATTCATGGCTCACTAGACCTGGGCTGCTATGTATCGATGTTTGTCTCCCATGAGCACATTCTACTGCTCACCCACTTCAGCACTTTCTGTCCTGCAGGAGCTTTGTTGGTTGGTGGCGAGCATGACCATGCCATGGCCTGTCCTACTCCTTGATTTTCATTCAGGCTCTTAGAGGCCTCCTCTTTTTCTTTTCACATCTCTATTAATTTTGCTTTTGTTATAGGCCTGCCTTCATACATCTCCTATCTGGAATGCTGGGGCTCTGGTAGGTATAACGATTATCTCCAGAATGCTTGGAGCACAGTATAGCACAGGAATCAACATGAGTTCAGAAGGGGGAGGAGGGATATCATAATTAGAATAAAATTTGAGGGGCCCCTGGGTGGCTCAGTGGGTTAAAACCTCTGCTTTCGGCTCAGGTCATGATCTCAGGGTCCTGGGATCGAGCCCCACATCGAGCTCTCTGCTCAGCAGGAAGCTTGCTTCCTCCTCTATCTCTGCCTGCTCCCTGCCTACCTGTGATCTTTCTTTCTCTGTCATATAAATAAATTAAAAAATCTTTAAAAAAAAAAAAGGTATTCCTAGGTTTAAAAAAAATTTTTTTTGAATACTTTTAAAAGATTAGTGGGAGTTGGCCAGGCAAAGAAGGGCAGGGAGGACATTACAGGCAGATGTAACCTAGCAGGATAGTGTTTTTTGGAAACTGCAAGTAGCTTGGTGTGGCCAGAAGGAAGACGAAGTATGGGGAAGTGGAGGAGATGAAGCAAAGTATGGAGGCAGCAGCCAATTCCTAAGGGACTTGTCTGCTGAAGTGTTTGAACTTCCTTTTGCATTCATTGCAATTTTGAGAGTAAAAGACTAAAATACAACATAAGTCTCATGGAAAGGTACTAATTAAATAAATTATGGTTTATACTTTCAACTGAATACCATGCAAAAGAATAAAGTAGGTCTATATATGTTTACAGGATATAACCTTCAACATAAGTTAAATGTAAAATTATGTATCTGTGTGTGTTTACATATATATGCACAAACATAGAAAAATTCTATGATACATAAACTATTAATAGTAGGAAGTCTCAGGGCCTAGGATGAGTGGAAAACTGACATTTCATTGTATATCTTTTGGTAATGTTTAAAAATGTAAACTTGTGTCTGTATTATCTTAAATCTTAAAACATGAGCAGATCTTTTTTTTAAAATTTTTTAAAAGATTGTATTTATTTGACAGAGTGAGTGCACAAGCAGGGGGAGTGGCAGGTAGAGGGAGAAGCAGGCTCCCCACTAAGCAGGGAGCCCAATATGGGGCTTACTCCCAGGACCCTGGGATCATGACCTGAGCTGAAGGCAGCCTCTTAACTGACTGAACCACCCAGGTTCCTCATGAGCAGCAGATCTTTAAGCCTAGAAGCACTTGTACCCTCTCACCCCAGGGTTTTCAGTAAGGAGGTGATGTGATCACATAGCCAAAATAAAATAAAATAAAATAAAAATCGTAGGACCAGGACCATAGTGGAAAAAGGAGATGAAAGAAGGACCTGCTGGAGATAGGGGGATCAAATGGTGGTTTGTTAAATATTGCAGGAATCCCAGGGAGAAGTGACAGGGATGCAGGAATGGGGTCAAGATCAAGTGAGACTGAGGAGTGAAATCTGAGCATGTCAGAGACACTAGGACATGCATATGAAGAGCAGGAAGGAGGAGTGTAGCCAGGCTGCCAGATGTGTACTGTAGGAACTGACTATCTGGTGTTACTGTCACTAAAGAGGAAGCGGACCCCCCCCAACCCCATCCCCCACAAAAATGGATGCATTTTGAGATCGGTCACAGTTTTGGGATAGATCCCATTCAAGGTACCTCTATTAGGCAACTAGTATCCTTTGACTGGGAGGACTGCTGGTCCTTGTTGGTGTCTTCTAAAGATTGCCCACTGGATTTCACATCCAATCACTGGGTTAACATGCAGCATTTTCCTGGAGTCTACCTTGTATAAGTCTTGCCTTTCAAACTATATGGATCTACTTAAACCTCTAGTTGTGTAACCAGACAGCAGAAAAACCAAAGTCACTTTTGCACTGTGATCCTGTTTGAGAGAAGTTCCATGTCCTAGGTCTTAAGTCTGGGTCTCCCTTGACAATCTTGCCCTTGTACACGTGTGAGATACAGTTTTTGGATCCAGATTGAAGAATGGTGGCTTGGCTGCTTACATTCTTTTTTTTAAATCTTCAGAGAGCCCACCAACCTGGATCATCTGCATCTCTAGACCCTTGAAAGGTTAAAGTGAGGGAAAGGGCCATCAGTATACTAAATAATGCAGGCCATGGGTATCAAGATCGGTTTTGCCTGAAATACGTGAATAATTTCTTTGATCATCTGATTGTAATTCAGTTTCGTGGACACAGATTAAGAACTTTGTATTTGTCATTTTGACTAATGATTTTCTGGGGGTTGGCTGGGGATAGTGGGTAATTTCCAGTAAGCATTTAAAGGATAAGGGGAATTCTGGAAGGAATAGTAAAATACGACTGCAATACATTAGCCTTGATAGTTTTTTCTTCTCCATCCTTAGATGATCCCCACAGGGATAGAAAGGAGAAAGCCACACTGTTTCTTGGGAAATCTGGTATAAAACTAGTTGCTCAGCTATTTTAAAGGTTGTTTATTTTCTGAATCTGTACGACACTTGCCATTTTACTCACAGAAGTGAGATACTACATGATTAGTTAATAAGCATTTATTGATTACTTCTGGGCCTCTTGGCAGACTTGACTTAGAGCCAAATGCTGCTCTCCCTTTGTGCTCAATGGTAATTTTTTTTGTTTCCTTGTAGAAGATGGAGGAATATGTTCTCTTTGCTAACAACAGTGACAATGGAAACATTCTTTTTTAATCCCTATAAATGCCAGCATACTTAAGCTTGGCTGATTATTTTTAGCTGAATGATGAACAGTAGGATCCAAGTCATTTTGTTCTGTAGCTGCCTCTACTACTTCCTTTGCATATTCAATGAGGAGATCTTGAAGGTAAAAAAAAAATGCTGACCTGTCTTCGTACATCCCAAAACAAAAGGAATAACTTGCCTTTACATCAAGAATTGTCAAGAAATGTGATGATGGGGCACCTGAGTGGCTCAGTTGGTTGAGCATCCGACTCTTGATTTCAGCTCAGTTCATGATCTCAGGGTTGTGAGATCGAGCCCCACATGGGGCTCCATGCTGGGAGTGGAGCTTGCTTAAGATTCTCTCCCTCTCCCTCACTGCCCCCCCCAATATAACACCAAATCCATGTTTTCTCGTTTCTATGAATGTCTACTTTTGTAAAACATTTTCTCCAGGAAAAAAGAATTTATGGATTTAAGACTAAAATCTTTAGAAACTTCTTTTTACCTTCTATGTTAATTTTTCTAAGTTGATAGCATTTTATTTTATTCATGTAGACTGAAACTCCCTTGCTACACCAACCCTCCCACTTTGATACTCTATATCTTTTTGGAGAAGGTATGAATGAAGAATCTAAAACTTATGTTCTGAGCAGTTGCTGCAACACCTTGTCCTTTCATTCCTTGATGCCTCCCTTCTCTCATAATTACAACCATTTCCAACTACAGAACACCTTGTAAGGTGTCAGGAACCCCATTCTCTTGGAGAGAAAGGTTTCTGTGAATGCACGATACTAACATTATCATATGCCAATTTGATAAAATTGTCATGCGCTGGTACACTCAAGTCCAACTGGGGTCCTAGCAGCATAGGCCAAAATGCTAGTTACTGGAAACGCAATGGGCTGGGTGGGTCCCCGTGCTTCTGCTGCATTTCCCCTGTCAGGTGTTTGTTTTTTAAATCCTCTTGACTATTTTAAAAAGTACAGCTCAGTATTATTAGGTATATTCCCAGTGTTGTGTAACCATATCCACAAAGTTTTCATCAGGCATAACTGAAACTCTATGCCCATTAAACAATAGTCCTTCTTTCCTCCTCCCCTCAGCGTCTGGCAACCAGCATTCTACTTTCTGTGTCTATGAATTTGACTATGAATTTCTGTTTCTATGAATTTGACTCCTCTACTTACCTCATATATATGGTGGAATCCTGCAGTGTATGTCTTTGTGACTGGCTTATTTCACTTGTGTATTGCATCAAGATTCATTCATGTTAC
Organism: Ailurus styani; assembly: GCA_002007465.1. Taxonomy (NCBI): domain Eukaryota; kingdom Metazoa; phylum Chordata; class Mammalia; order Carnivora; family Ailuridae; genus Ailurus; species Ailurus styani. Next base: position 1,705,279 of record LNAC01000041.1, on the reverse strand, counting down.
AGCATGTGTAAGAATTTTCCTTTTTTAAGATTGAATAGTCTGTTGTCCATATATATATCACATATATATACACACAATATATATACAATATATACATAGTATATGCAATATATATATGTATACACACAATATATACAATACACACACATTTTGTTTATCCATTCATCCATTAATGGACACTTGGGTTGCTTCTACCTTTTGGCTACTGTGAATACTGCTGCTATGAACATGAATGTACAGACAGCTCTTCCAGACCCTGCTTTCGGTTTTGGGGGGTATATATATCCAGAAGGGGAAGAGTTGGACCATAAGGTAACTCTCATTTTTGAGAAATCACATACCGTTTTTCATGGCAGCTGCACCATTTTACATTCCCACCAATAGTTCACAAGCATTTGTTTCTCCATATTTTTGCCAATATTTGTCATTTTCTATTTGTTGATAGTAGCCATCCTGAAAGATGTGAAGCGATTAAGCTTTTTATTGCTTAGTTCTTATATGGGTAACCAAGGATCACCAGATATTTGAAGAAAATCTTGGGGGCGAGGGTGGAAATGAAAAGACGAGAAAAAATGGCCATACAAAAAAACAGGAACAAGTCAAAGAACAAGAGAGCAGGTGTTTTGTTTGTTTTTTAAATTATTCTCAGAACAGTATCAATAGATACTGCATCCATAAAACAAGATGCTCTAGAAAAAAACAAAACATTTAAAGTGACTTGAAATTAAGGAAAAAAACACTGAAAGTGTTAAAGGTCATGTTAAGGTGATTTCTTACAAAGCAGAATAAAGAGATACGGTGATGGAAAATATGAGTGTAGGATAAGTCCGAGAGGATAAATCTGGAGAATCAGAACAGAGAAAAAAGAGAAAATGATCAAATATTTTAAAATTTCCTAAAATTGGGGACCAGAATAAAAGGAGTCGCCAAATGTCCAGCACAAATGAATAAAACATGATCTATGGAGAAAATCTACGGTTTCTGAGAATTTTGAATACCTGGAACAGAGGGAAGGTTTTATGAGCCTCTTAAGGAAGAAAACAACAAAACATAAAGCAGTCCACCCACAAAGGAACAAGAATCCTAGCAACAGGGGATGTAATGCTTTGAGTAAAATTTCAAGGTTTTGAGTGAAAATTATTTTCAATTTAGATTTCTCTGTTCAGCAAAACTATCAGGCAAGTATAAATGTAGAACACAGATCTTTTCAGATATGTTCTAAGAGGAAGAAAAAAAAAAGGTAGAGTCTTGGAAATAATTTCGACCCAAGAGTGTACTAAAGAAGACTTCCAGGATGACAGCTAGGCTGTACTGACCGGTAGCAATTAGTCATTATTGGAGCAGGAGAAAATATTCTTTAGGAAGGAGGTGTCTGAGTAGGGATGGTTAAGGGAAAGAGTTTTCACAGATACATTATTACTACTTTAGACTCTTTAGACAATGTGAGAAAGTGATCTAGGGAAACACTGCAAGAGAGAAAACAAAAACAACTAGAAAGATAAAAAGAACAGAAGTATAATCAGTGTATCATTTGGCTCTAAGAGTGAGCAATATTTATGGAGTCATCATTACCTAGATACTATTTATTGATTTTAACTTTTAAATCTTTTCTAATTTTATTTACTTGAGAGAGAGAGCACGAGAGGGGAGAAGGTCAGAGAGAGAAGCAAACTCCCTGTGGAGCTGGGAGTCTGATGCAGAACTTGATCCCGGAACTCCGGGATCATGACCTGAGCAGAAGGCAGTCACTCAACCAACTGAGCCACCCAGTTGCCCTGATTTTAGCTTTTAAATTAAATTATAGACAAAGCATGGAGGACAGTCCTGGGTACAGAACCTCATGTAAAAGGTCTCAATCTGACATATAAAAGCATACCTATGAACAACAGGAGTTCAGAATCAGAAGTTGGGGAGAAGTGGAGGGGAGGATAAAGGTACTATAAATCTTCATTCTCAGAACAGGAAATTAAGCAAATATTACCTGTAGTAGATGGACAAGAAATGGAGAAACAAATAAGGTGTCTAATTACAAAGAGAAAAGAAAAACCTAAAATACTTGGACCTCCTCGGTGGCTCAGTTGGTAAGCATCTGCATTCAGCTCAGGTCATGATCCCAGAGTCCTGGGATCAAGTCTCATGTTGGGCTCCCTGCTCAGCAGAGGGTTGTCTTGTCCCTCTCCCTCTATCCCTCCCTCTGCCTCTCACCCCGTACTGGTGCTTGCTCACTCTCTCTCAAATAGATGAATAAAATCTTTTTTAAAAACTCTAAATACGTAATAGATAATATCCAAAATAAAATGAGAACTCATCTGTGTTATTTAGTGAAATAGAGATAATCAGTAGAAAAATTTAAAACAGGAACATTTAAATAAAAGCGGGTGCTATTGGGGAATAAAAATAGCTGGGCTGCGGTAAGGCAGGGGGCTGTAACATTTCATTATAACTCCTAGACTATTTAATTTTTAAATTTAATTTTATACTATTTTATTTTATTTTTTAAAAGATTTTATTTATATGACACAGAGAGAGAGAGATCAGATCACAAGTAGGCAGAGAGGCAGGCAGAGAGAGAGGAAGAAGCAGGCTCCCCGCTGAGCAGGGAGCCCGATGCGGACCTCGATCCCAGGACCCTGAGATCATGATCTGAGCTGAAGGCAGAGGCTTTAACCCACTGAGCCACCCAGGCGCCCTATACTATTTGATTTTAAACAATATGCATAGATCATATTTAAAATTAGGGGTGCCTGAGTGGCTCATTCGGTTAAGCATCTGCCTTCAGCTCAAGTCATGATCCCAGAGTCCTAGGATGGGGCCCACTCAGCAGGGAGTCTACTTCTCCCTCTATCCCTCCCACTGCTTGTGCTCTCTTGTTCATATTCCCCATCTCTCAAATAAGTAAAATCTTTAAAAAATATATATTTTTTAAAAGATACATTAAAACTATCCCAATATAGTAAATAATTAAATGGAAAAATGACATCTATAGAGAAACATGAAAAATACTTGTATGTTGAAAAACCTGTTAAAATAGATATGCAATATGATTATAACTTCATAAAATATACAGAGTCTAAAAGGTGATATGTAGGTAAAATAAGTGTTTTGTGTGAAACTGAATGATTCTCTTTGTAAAAATTTTAGTGTATTTACATTGGTTTTTCAAGGATATGGTTTGGTATTTATGGGTTATTTTATGCAGCTGCTTTACCTTTCAGGAATATTTATGAAAATATAATGTGACAGTGAATTACAGGAGAACACAGCATGCTATAAATACGCTGCCTACCACTGAGAAAGGTCACTTTGGCTATAAAAGAGTTACAATGAAGCAGGCCCTTTATTTAGGGTTTGCCGATCAGTTTCCAATTTCTCTCATTTCAGATATGTAAATTGCTGAAAACACGGTTTATGTTTGTGGTAAATGGATTTTATGTCACTGGATGAATTGGCTTTATTGGTGGAAATCTGTACTTTCATCCCAAGCCGAGGCTCACTGTTAAGAGACCAAAGATGTCATCTTAGTTTCTAATTTGCTTTTCCAATGAAAATCATCATTAAGTACAGCTTATTTGTATTGTCTGTTGGAGACTCAGAAAAGAAGTTTTTTGGTGGGCCTGTTTTCTGGCTGGGCCAGGACTGGCTTCAGTACCTGCATAAATGGGGGTGCCTTAGGTTTATCTGAGCTGGTTAACACTGACTCTTCCAAACCATTCAAGGGACCAAGGTTCTGCGGAAGAGAATGCCCATAAAACTCCCTACCAAGTTGCTTTTCTTTATCTGTTGATCTTATGTTGGTGAAAATAAAATTTAGTCTGTTCATCTTCACAACTTCCCACCTTCAGGGGGGTGGTAGGTGTTGCAGAAAGAATGAAATAGCAGACCTTCAGCCTTCTTTAGAAGGATCAGCTTGCAAGCCTGGCCTGTGGCTGGCATTTGGAATTCGGACTTATCCCATTCTCTGAGAGATGAGGGTGGTCCTAGGCTGTTTGCACAGTGTGATTGTACCGAGCACGCGCCTGCTTCTGGGAATGTAGAATAGCAGTAGATGCTAGAAGAGGGTGCCTGTGTGACCATACCCCTGTAAAAACCTTGGCTCCTGAATCCCTGCTGGGGTCCCTGGGAAGCAACATTACACGTGGGATTGCACTGCTCATTGCTGGAGAAAGGGGCATGCTCGTGTGCATTGCCTCAGAAGAGGGAGAGGGTAAGGAAGCCTGGCATTGGTTTTTCTGCCTGCATCTTTTCCTTCATGATCCAACCGTGTATTTTTACTATGTGGCTGGAACAAATCCTGGACCAGAGTACAACTGTGTGCCGAGTCCCACGCATCCTTCTAGTGAGTCTCCCAGCATTGGGGGCCTGTGAAACTGTAGGAAATAGATTAATTATGTCCTTTTTTCTCTCATCCCAACTTAACCACCTGTGTCTCTTCCCCACCACCAGATAATAAATCTCAGAGCAGTTCTCAAGCACAGAACTCTTCTAAGGAAGTTCTCGAAGTCCAGCCATTCGGAGCTGGTTACAGCTCCAGTGAGGGTTCACTTCTTGTGCAGCCAACTACTTTGACTTTCAAATAACGTGGACATTTCCTGTTTTCAGGTGCAGTTTAAAAGTAACCAAAGCTTTCGGATGCCTGTGTAGCTCAGTTGGTTAAACATCTGCCTTCAGCTCAGGTCGTGATCCCACGGTCCTGGGATCGAATCCTGCCTCTGGGTCCTTGCTCAGGACAGAGCCTGCTTTTCTCTTTGCCTGCCACTCCACCTGCTTGTGCACATGTGTGCTCTCTCTCGGACAAAGTCTTAGAAGAAGAAAAAAAAAGTAACCACATTTTTGAAGGCTGGACCAAACAGGTGGAATTTGTCATTTGTTAGAGGAGTTAAATAATGTGTGTTGACTTTTTGACTCCCAAGTGAAACTAAATAGTTCTTTCCATTTCTTGGGGTCCTTTGTCCAATTGGAGGAGTTACAGGGGTTGGCAGAGGGTGCCAGGACCCCGGACTGTGCTCCAGCCACATTTGTTTTCTCTCTACAGTGCTGTCTCTTTAAACCTCGAGGCTTTTTATAAATGCCATCGCCTCTGCCTGGGACACTGTTCCACCCACTCTTTACCTTGCCCACTCCTACCTACACTCTAGCCTTTGGCTAAAAGCTGCTTCCTAAGGGAACTCTTCTCACAGGCAGAGACAGGTCTCATTCTGCACTCTGGTTGTGTTCTGTACTTTGTCTTCATAGCATCCATCAATTAAATTCTAGCTTCTTTGATGTCTGTCTCCTCTATTAGACTGTTAATTTAATGAGAAAAGGGTGGTGTCTGCCTTGTTAACTGTTGCAGCTCTAGAATCTAGCATGGGACCAGGCTCAAACAAATCAAAACCAAAACCAAAACACCACCTCTCTATTAAGTAAAGGAATGAAGACGCTCCATCTTGTTGCAGTGGTGAACCTTTTCAGTCTCAGTGCATGTGTCATTGTCTTAGGTTGGACTGACCCATGAGCCTATCTTGAGATAAGGTTCTTTCTTTGGAAGGTGATCCCCGGAAGCGTAGGTACGGGGGTGGGGAAACCAGCAGAGATGGCAAGGAAGTTAACCCAGGGAAGGTGAACAGCAGGTTCCGCCTGTGGGCACCTGGGACTCCATCCTGCTTAGGGCCTTGGATAGGACTCAACAGTTGTTCTGAGAGGTGAGGAATTGGATATTTATTCACTAAATTGCCTTGTCTTGTTTGAAGGCTCCTCTCTGACTCTTCCAGCTGTTTCCACTTGAGGCCCTAGCAGGGTACTGTGGCCAGAGTTGCTTCTTAGGCAAAGTGTAGAAAATGTTTGTCATAGAAAGACCTCAGCCTCTACTGGACTTGGGTTGTGAGGATGTGAGTGGGCCACCAGCAGTGTCCGCTATCGTCAGAAACCCAACTGGATGAAAAGGAAGCAATGAGAATTTATAATCGAGTCATATGTGGCAAATAAGAAGAAAAAATAAATACATATATATACAGCTCTTCTTGCTTAAGTATGTTTTAGGGCTGTACAAGAGCAGTGAATTGCACGGTGTATAGCTGTGGTAGTAGGAAAACTCATGTTGCCTAGAGTCGGAAACCAGAAACAGGTTTCTGGAAGGGCCCTGGGTGAGTGACTGGTACCACCTCTCACCTCTGTAGTGGGAGTCAGCTCCAGTGACAGGGCGGTGTTAATGCTATTTGTCTTTGCGTTGTTTTGTCATTTCTTAAATGTTTTCGAGAAATGATTCTGCTAGGTGGATATTAACAGGTGAAATCTGTCAATAGCTGACCTGACTTAAACAAGGAATGGAAACACTCCAGGAATGGAGGAACACTGGAATATTGCATCCTCATCATTATGTTTTTTCCGCAGTTTAGCGTAAATGACAAGTGAAATTTCTCCATACCCACTGACCTTCCCCTCATTGTGGTGGTTTTATTTCCATGGCAATAAAGACCACGTTGTTCTAAAGACCACGGGAACCATGATCAAAGCCTATGTAACACACGTCAAAATGACAGCGTTCTTTAAGCCATCTCTGGGAAGAAGGAAGCACATATTAAAAGCACATATAAAACGTAGTAATGCACCCATTCAAACCCATTGTGGTTGAGGGACAGGACAAGAAACTGGACAACAGAGAGTGACTGATCAGCAGGACTCAGGATTAGGAATTCCCCACTACATATTTTAGGTATCACACATTTCCAGCTTGGTCTTTCTCAGGGCCTCTGTTGGACACTGGTGTAGGATGATAAGCTTGAATTCCAAACCAGGTAAACTCACACTTGGATCCTTGGACCTCATCACATGGCTTTTCCTATTGGCTTTCCTGATCTATCCCAGGGAAGGAGAATAAGCAGCTCTAGGGCCAGGATTGTGTGCCAGACACAGCATTGGGTGTTTAGTATCTCCCAGATGATAGAGGTTGCAATGTCCTTTTCAGATGGGGAAACTGAGACCCAAAGGAACAAAGTTGTTTTCCCAGGATCAGCCAGCTCCTAAGTGGCAGGGCCGAACTCTTACCTGACTCTGTAATCTGTGCCTTTGTGCTCCTTCTTGTGGCACGGGTTACCCCTCCACTTGCCCGTGACATTGGGAAATTAGGTGGAATGTTGTTATCCTCATTTTCCACATTGAGGAATATGGAAGGCCACACATTTAATACTGCATGTCAGCATCTCCTTCCCAGAGCACAGTTGCCCTTTGTGAGCATGGTGGCCACCCTACAGTGGGCCAAATGGTGGGCAAAGACGAAGGGATTACAGGTTGCACAAATGTTTCACTGCTGTTCAACATTGCTTAAGGTCTTTTCCATGGAGCCTGGAAAAGATGTGGGGTCATCAGCATGTCAGAGCATGTGGACATATGGGTCCGGTGGTCAGAAAAAATTTACATTTTGCCTTCCAATTTGCCACAGTTTAGGGGGCCCAGATTACAAATATTTTGTTTTTAGTCCTGGGGACAGGGTGGGGGATGAGAGATTCCTTGGTTTTTTTCCATCCTGTTGAGTCACACGTTGTTGCTTTGGCTGCTGAGCTGATTTTCTCTGTAGTGTCTCTTTGGGGTGTTATCCTGTGAAGAGAATGTGATTTCAGTGGAAGAATTCTTTTCTTCATTGCATGAGATCCTTGGCGGATGCCGCAAACTAATTTGATTCTGAAATGATGCTGTATAGAAAAGCTCATCTTTGAATCTCTGGGGCTTCCACCAACCAAAGATGTGCCGATTCTGTTTTTTGCAAGTCAAGCTAATTTCCAAATAATGTAGCAACCAGTTAGGGCAATAACAAGAGGGAGAGAAATTGGTTTTGAAAGCCAATTCTGAGTAATTAATGGAAGTAAATTTGGAATTTGAAAGGGAGGGAGAGCCCAACTAGTGTATAGTACACCACTAGTCATAAGGAATTTTTAAAAATTCTGTTGTCTGGGTTTCAGACGTTCTGGTAAAATTGGTCTGATGTGGAGTGCACTTTGGCACCGAGATTTTACAAGCTCCTCAGAATCTGAGAACCACTGAACTAGAAAATGTGTGTTCTCCAAGGATTGTGGTATCAAGGTACTTTTTAGAGGAAAAACAAATTTTGCTCAAATGCATGAGGCAGGTGGCTTATAAATTCTGATTGTAAGAAACTAGCATTTCCCTTCATAGCTGTGCCCACATCAGAGTGTGACTTTTTCTACTCCTCACACACAAGGAGCGGATATCTCAAGTGGTGCATGAATTACGGGAAGAAACTTCTACAGCAGAGATGATATTTTTGCTTTCTTCTTTCTCAGGTGTAGGTTTGCGATAGTTTCTTTAAAAAAGAATCGTGAAAATGGAACCCATCCATGGTGCCTTATCTCCAGCAACCGCTGCATAATGCAATGCACAGAGGTAGCTCGACTGTGGGCATTTCTGAATGTCGGGCCAGGCTCTCGGGTGACTGGCAGGCAGAGCAGAACATTTGAGCTGGTGCTAGAATCCAGGCCGGGCTCGGTGGCTGACGGGCTGCCAGTGACACGGGCAGGAGCTCTGCTAAGTCCTTCCTCGGAGCTGGAGCCCTGTGTCTGTCAGAGATCCTAGAAATCCAATCTGGCTACTCCGGGCGGTGCCCAACGTGGATGTGGTTCGCTCCGAGGATCCCACCTGCTGCATCTCCTCTGGTTAGCTGGGTGGTTTATCTTGGGGGCCCGCTGGCCTTGAAATTGAGTTCTTAACTGTCCCACTGGGCCTGTCCCCTGTGGATGTCTGGCCTGAGGGAGTGAAATGGAGACTCTGTCCCCTGGTGTTGTCCTGCAGGGACTCAGACACTGAGAATGTGGGATTTTTCCACGGACCCCGAGGGAACGCAGGTGTGGTCTCAAGTGCTCTCCTAGTCCTTTGTTGACCCACTCGAGTAATTCTGAAAGCTGGACTTACTCTGGCCCGGAGCAGCACGTGGCCCCCAGAGTGGCCTGCATGCGCCCTTTTTGGGATTGCCCTCAGTCAGATTAAAAGTCAGAAAAGAGTCAGCCAGGAGGCTGGAGAGTGGTGCACTGTCCAGCTCCTTCTGTTTCTATGGCCGGCACCTTGAGTGGCATGTTCGATCCCTGCTCCGTGGGGGACAGTCAGGCTTTTCACCTCTAGGGCCTTCCTCTGGCTTCTGCCCACCTGAGAGCCATTTCACCTGCTCTTCGTAAGGTGGGAAAATTTATCACAAGCTCTGCAACTCAACCCCTCAACTCCCCTCCCTCGAGGTTAGAGGTCATGTGGCCAGGATGACACAGGAGTGAGATAGGCCCATGTGAGAGATACTGGGAGTGCTGGGGACCGTAGTAAACCAGAGAAGAGATGACCCACCTGCGGGGAACCCCTGCTACTCTACTCCAAACAGTTTTTGTTTACAAGGCACTCGAGACCAAAGAGTTTCAAGAGAGATTGTAAATACAGAATATTATATGAAATCTTGTGATTTGGTATTTGTTGACCACAAACTCAGATTTTTAAAACTATGAGACAGACATAAATTTTGGTGTGTCGCATAGGGTCTGGGGCTGCCATTTCTGATCTCTCTCAGAAGCCACTTCTTTCTGTACCTTTGGATATCTCTAGTCCCCAACCCCCACCTCTGCCCCTCTCTGCCCCTCAGTTTTATTTATGAGCATGTATGAGGGATCTAGCCCCAATACTGGGTCTCACGGTTATCAGATCACAGATGACCTGGTCTAGAGTCCTAGGGAGATTTTTGCCTTTCACCAATAGGTAACTCGTCCCACAGGAAAGAACACTTAGGCACCTTCACCTTTCACAGCACTCCCCATAGCACAAACCCTCCCCAGTGTCCATAACCCATCCACCCTATCCCTACCCTCCCACCCCCCAGTAACCCTCAGTTTGTTTTGTGAGATTAGGAATCTCTTATGGTTTGTCTCCTTCCCGATCCCATCTTGTTTCATTATTTTTCCCTCCCTACCCCCCACCCTGCCCCTCAGATTCCTCCTACCAGAGAGATCAAACGATAATTGTCTTTCTCTGACTTATTTCACTTAGCATGATACCCTCTAGTTCCATCCACATCGTTGCTAATGGCAAGATTTCGTTTCTTTTGATGACTGCATAGTGTTCCATTGTATATATATACCACATCTTTATCCATTCATCTGTTGATGGACATCTAGGTTCTTTCCATAGTTTGGCTATTGTGGACATTGCTGCTATAAACATTCGGGTGCACATGCCCCTTCGGATCACTACATTTGTATCTTTAGAGTAAATACCCACTAGTGCGATTGCTGTGTTGTGGGGTAGTTCTATTTTCAACTTCTTGAGGAACTTCCATACTGTTTTCCAGAGAGGCTGCACTAGCTTGCATTCCCACCAACAGTGGAGGAGGGTTCCCCTTTCTCCACATCCTCGCCAACACATGCTGTTTCCTGACTTGTTAATTTTAGCCATTCTGACAGGTGTGAAGTGGTAGCTCACTGCGGTTTTGATTTGTATTTCCCAGATGCTGCATGATGTTGAGCACTTTCTCATGTTTCTGTTTGAGCCTGTTATATTTTATTAATACTATTATAATAGGGCAAGAAAAATTGGAGCTTCTCTATCCAGGGAAGGGACCATAATACATTTGACTTTTGTGATATATAAAGAGCCTGGCATACAAAATATGTTATCTATATAATTATTCCAATTCATTTTCTAGTGTCCCTTCAAGACAAAATATTCAACTTGGGGCTTTTAAAAGAATGATACTCTAAAAGATAAGATTAAAATAACTTTAAGTAGCAAAGAAATTGAATCGGTAATCAAAAAATTTCAGCAAGCAAATTTCAAGACCAGATGGCTTCACAGGTGAAGTCTAGCAAATTCATTATTTATTTATTTGTTTGTTTATTTATTTATTTATTTATGATTTTATTTATTTGACAGAGATTACAAATAGGCAGAGAGGCAGAGAGAGGGGAGGAAGCAGGCTCCCCGCCGAGCAGGCCAGCAGATGTGGGGGTCAATCCCAGGACCCTGAGATCATGACCCGGGCCAAAGGCAGAGGCTTTTATCCTCTGAGCCACCCAGGCACCCCTCTAGCAAACATTTAAAGAAGAGTTAATACCTTTTCTTCTCAAACCATTCCAAAAAGTAGAAGAGGAAGGAAAGCTTCCAAATTCATTCAGCGAAGCCCACATTACCCTGATACCAAAACTAGATAGAGATACTACAAGAAAAATAGAAGTACAGGTCAGTATCTCTGATGAACATAAATGTAAAAAAATCCTCAAAATTATTAGCGGATCAAATCCAATAATATGTTAAAATCTTTCACCATGATCAAGTGCATTTATTTCACGGAGGCAAGAGTGGTTCAGTAATGGCAAATCAATCAACGTGATATATCACATCAATACGAGAAAGGAAAAGAACCATATGATCATCTCAATAGAAGCAGAGAAAACATTTGACAAAGTACAATATCCATTCATGGAAAAAAAAAACTTCCAACAAAGTAGGTTTAGAAGAACATACCTCAAAAATAGCTTTAAATTTGAGACAAATACAGTGTGCACAGAAACTATTGAGGAAGTACTTTTCTTTTTTTTATTTTTTTTTAAATTTTATTTATTTATTTATTTGACAGAGAGAGAGAGAGAGAGAGATATCACAAGTAGGCAGAGAGGCAGTCAGAGAGAGAGGAGGAAGCAGGCTCTCTGCCGAGCAGAGAGCCTGACGTGGGCCTCGATCCCAGGACCCTGAGATCATGACCTGAGCCGAAAGCAGAGGCTTTAACCCACTGAGCCACCCAGGTGCCCAGTACTTCTCTTTTTTAAGAAGATTTTATTTGACAGAGACACAGAGAGAGGGAACAGAAGCGGGGAGGGGGGTTGGGAGAGGAAGAAGCAGGCTCTCTGCTGAGCAGGAAGCCCGATGTGGGGCTCTATCCCAGGACCCTGGGATCATGACCTGAGCCAAAGGCAGATACTTAACGACTGAGCCACCCAGGCGCCCCGAGGAAGTACCTTTTTTGAAAATATTTTTTCAGAGATGTATAGATCATCTAATAGGAGTCAAAACAAAGTTGATAGGGTTTTTTTTTTTATTAGAAAGTGTCATTCATGCAGTGTTAATGGGTATCAAGCATACTATTGTACTTTGGTGTAATGGCAGAGAGAGGAACTTGTAATTCTGCTATATCTTTACTCAAGAACATAAGTTGTGGGGGTGTCTGGATGGCCCAGTTAGTCATCTGCCTTTGGCTCAGGTCATGATCTCAGGGTCATGGGATCAAGACCCACATCAGACTGCAGAGAGTAGTCTTCTCCGTCTCCCTCTGCCCCTCACCCCTGCTCGTGTGCGCTCGCTCGCTCTCTCAAAAAAGAACATAAGTTGTGAACTCTGTGAATGGTGTTTGGCAACAGCACTGTCAGAAAACTGGGGATCACGGTCATAGGGGTTAACAATTAGGCCACTGAACTTTTGATAGTACTGAAATGTGCTATCCTGATAGAAGGGCTTCAGATGGTCAATGGATCTATAGTAGTTTTCACTTTGTGTAAAACAAATTCCTTGTGCATATGATTTTGGGGAGAGGGATCTGCCCCATTCTGCTCTCCTCCAGATGAATGGGGCTTTGGTTGGCTCCTGTGGGAGTGTGGGTGGTAATGGTGTCAGGAGCCCTGAGAAGCTGCAGAAACCACAGAGCATTGTGGGTCAGGGACCATGGGCTGAGAGGGGTGGCCCAGGCTTGACTTGGATACCTGGCTCCGAGGACAATGAGACCTGGCCTCGAGGGGGGCTCAATCACACAAGACGATATGGGTGTCTCTGGTGGCCAGGGTACCTGGGGACTGTCACCTGCCCACAGCATGCTAAGAACAGACCTCCCAGGTGGTGCTGACCTCTGTTCATCTAGGTAGAATGTTGAGCTTTCCCAAACTGCAGCATTAGATGTAAATCCAGAGTCATGAGACCTCACGGTATAGAGCACCGACTTATAACCAAGCAATTACACCTGGTGTCACCATTGACAAGGGACCTCGTCTTTCCAAATCTTTCTTTACCTGAGAAATAGAGCCACACTGTGGCGAGACTTACGTGACCCTGTTCATCTGTGTTTGTTAATTTAAGGATGGCATGTACAGTGCTGTTAAGAACTGCATCATTACAATTTAAAAAATTAGTTGATCCAGAACCAAGCTTTCTTTCCCTGTGTTCAAAAGGGTACCCTGAATTGCACATGGGCCAGTTGCTTTATCTGTCTCTTCCCAACCCCACAGACAAGGCGAGAAGTGACCTAGCAGCAGATCCTAAAGAAAATCTGAAAGAAAACTGCATCTGTGGTTACTGTTGGTTACAGCTGTCGCTATAGAAATATGTATATGGACATGTATCTGCATACACAACCCAGTCCTAAGGCTTCCTTTTTACATAAACTTCAAGAATTGAAGTATGACAGAGACGTGCACATATCGTAACAGTACAGCTCAGTGAAATACCGAAGTCCAAATAGCTCCCAGGTCAAGAAACCGAATATTAGTAGAATCCCCAAAGTCCCCCTTACTCCCCTCCTCTTCCCTTCCTTTCTTAGGCCATCCCCTAAGGAAAACTCTAACCTACCTTGTAAACCTGTGGATAAGTTGTGCATGTTTTTGAATTTTATTCAAATGGAATTGGGTACATAGTCTTTTGTCTGAATTCTTCCACTCAAGAGTTGTATTTGTGAGACTCCGACACATTAATGCAGGTCCTAACACTAAGGTAACCATATGTAAACCAGGACCCATTTAGTTTGTGTTACTGTCTTGTAATTATTCATAGTTCACCTTTTCGCTCTTGAAAATGTCCTGATATGGGGCGCCTGGGTGGCTCAGTCGTTAAGCATCTGCCTTGGGCGGCTCAGGTCATGATCTCAGGGTCCTGGGATCAAGCCCTGCCTTGGGCTCCCTGCTCGGTAGGGAGTCTGCTTCTCCCTCTGCCTCTCCCCTTCCCGTGTGCGCCTGCGGTTTCTCTCTCAAATAAAATATTAAAAAGAAAGAAAGAAAAAGAAAAAGTCCTGATTTGGGTAGTAAATTGCATAAGCAGCCCTACGTCCCACCGAGGCAAAGAGCTAGAATCCTCCTTCCCACACAGCCTGTGGCTTGTCCTTTTGTATCTTTTCCTCTGAAACCCCCCCGTGATAAAGATAATTGATTGCACCTGACAGCCTTGTGTTCCGGTGCCAGGGAAAAGCAGGCAAGGCTGTGAGTGATTTCCCTTCTTGGAGATCTGTGACAGCTGTGGAGGGCTGCGTTCTGTCCCCAGTCTGAACTTCCTTCATGGAGACGGTCTTCTTTCCTGGGGAGCTGGGCGCAACGAGGTAAGGGAAAGGGGCAGTTTTGTAAGGTACTTGAGTAAGGGTGCTTGATTTTCTTAATCTTAAAGGGAAATGGCTTCCATAGTAAGGTTCCTGAATTGGCCTCTACCAAGGAGTGATACTGTTAAGTTACCACACTCTTTCCCTTCTTCCCCGCAACTACTAATTCAGCCTATTAAAACTATGACCCGAAGGAGGAAAGTACTCTATGAACCTTACTTCCTGAATTTTTACTGCCCTTTCCTTCCTTCTGATCTCTGAGCTACTGTTGGGTCGATCATAGTCACCTAGAGCAAAAAGGCAGCCTGGGCAGGGACATTTTGAATAAGTGATTTGCAAGGCCAGCAGCATGCCTTCAAAACTGACCGTCATCTGGTCACCCTGAAATGACTGTTGGTTCTTTAAGAGATATTTTCTGGTTACCAGGACATGTTAAAAGTATTAACAACCCCGGGCCAAATATGAACTAATGCTCTTTTTATCTGCACCATGTGAGAGGTGTGTCCCTAGAGAATCTCAGTTAGCAAGTCTGTTGCTGAGCTCTTAGGAGGTTTTAAATATAGTTCTACCTTGTTGGGGCAACTATTCACCTCCCACCCCACCCACATCTCTGGCAAATGCCAATCTGTTCTCTATTTTTGTTTGTTTGTTTGCTCAGATAAGAGAGATCATACAGGATTTGTTTTGTTTTTCTGTTTTCTTAGCTTAATGCCCTCAAAGATCCATCATATTGTTACAAATGGCAAGATTTCATTCTTTTGTATGTTTAAATATTTCTGTGTATGTGTGTGTGTGTAACATATGTATGTGTGTATATATATAAAACAATTTATCCATTTATCTATTGATGGACACTTTGGAAAGTGCTCTCTAAAGAGGACTTTTAACTTCTAAAGTTCATTCAGAGAATTTTTTTCTTTTTTTTAAGATTTTTATTTTATTTATTTGACAGAGAGAGAGAGAGAGATCACAAGTAGGCTGAGAGGCAGGCAGAGAGAGAGGAGGAAGCAGGCTCCCTGCTGAGCAGAGAGCCCGATGCGGGCCTCGATCCCAGGACCCTGAGATCATGACCTGAGCTGAAGGCAGAGGCTTTAGCCCACTGAGCCACCCAGGCGCCCCAGAGAATTTTCTTTGCAATAATATCCTTGGTTAGGACGAGAGTAACTTTCTGGTTGTCTCAGGATTCCGTTCTGTTCACCAATCAGCTGAATCTTATATAGCTGTTAAAATGATGCTGTACAAATCCTGGAAATTCTAGAAATTTCTGACCTGTAGCATAATTTTTTTTACATAGAAAATTGTTCATAATAATTCAGAAAATTAATGACAATACTATAATAGTATAATAAATTACAAAAGAGTTAGTGTGATGCCACATGGAAAATAAGATTGTCCTAATTTAAGACAAATTTTCCATTGTTTAACTTTTTTAAAGATTTTATTTATTTATTTCACAGAGGGAGAGAGATCACAAGGAGGCAGAGAGGCAGGCAGAGAGAGAGGGGGCAGCAGGCTCCCTGCTGAGCAGAGAGCCCGATGCGGGCCTCGATCCCAGGACCCTGAGATCATGACCTGAGCCAAAAGCAGAGGCTTTAACCCACTGAGCCACCCAGGCGCCCTCATTGTTTAACATTTTTGACGTAAGGGTACATCTTACAATTTGTGTCCCATTCTGATAATTTATTATATGGATGGTAGATCTTATATTTGATAACATCTTATAGTTAATCATTGTGCTCTCTCTTCCCCTTTCTCAAACCTGTCTAAATAATTTAAAGGATATCTACCAAAATGTTAATAGTGATTACCTATGGGTGGAGGACTGTGGTGATTGATTTTTTCTACCCTTTGTGTTTTCCAAATTTTCTAAGTGAATATTAATTTTGCCCTCTTAACCCACTGAGCCACCCAGGCGCCCAATTTTGCCCTCTTAAAACAGTGCAAGGCCCAAGTATATCCTGAAAGAGATCAAGTTCTTCCCCATGATTATTATAAAGTAGTGAATGGAGAAGCAAAACACCTATAAAAGTAGTCTGCAGATATGGTTAAAGATATTTAGGGAGAGGTTGGTTTCAGGGAAGGGGGATATAAATTAGTTTTAATGTTCAAGAATATTTTCCTGGTCATAGATACTTCTGTAAAGAATATCCGGAAGGAAATGGGAAGATACTAATTAATTCATACTTGACTCTGTGGTTGATTGGTTCACAAGTGTTATCCTAATAGAACACAGAGACTGTAACAGTTTGCATTGCATAGATGGGTAAGGGCAATGAATAGCACCACTGAAATGGTATGACTAGTAAATGAAAATGGAAGTTAGTTCCTAATTTGATTTTCATTCCCAAAATATCGAAGGTACATGGGCAGCGTTCATAAGCCGAGTGCATCAACTATCTGGAAAGTGTTAACCAGCCGTGTAGTGTTTGTCATATTTGTCACGTAGCTTTATAGTCTGCCTTGGGCAAACATCCTTTATTCATCAGCCTAATCCAGATCTCCACTTTAGTGACCGATTTATGTTGCAAATACAGACAGGCTGCTGTTTTTGTTAATCCTAGGCTGAACTTTACATGTTAAACAGCTTTGCTAGACTTGAAGCTTTGAAGAGGATCTATTTGGTATAAATCCTGCACACAGAGTGGCCAGTCAGGACTGCCCTTAGGAAGGGGAGCTCCCCCCCCCCCGCCAAAAAAGGAAAGGGGGCTCCCCAGGGACTACTCAATACTCGAGGACTCAGGAGACTGGTGCTGAGCTATCAAGTTTGTGTTTTGTCATGTCTTGGTAGGACTCGGTGCTGTTCGTTGTTATGAAATCCTATGCCCAATAGGGCCGAGACTAATTAGGTTGACCATGGTGTCAGCTGCACAGATGCGGATGGATCTGGGTGGGCAGTGCTGGCCACTGCCGCCACCGCACCATGAGTGACCAAGTCCACCAGTCATGACAAGAGACAGAACTGTTTAATGGCCTTTCACCTCTGTGCTTGGTTTTAGATTGTGTCTTTCTTGTGCAGTGGTATAGAAATGAATGACAGGCCAGGACGGCTGATTGGGACATGAGGAATCTTGAAGACTCCGTTTCTGAACCGGGACTCTATAAAGAGGTTTGAAACCCAGTAGCCGATGCAAGAGCTTTTTAGCATGGCTTAACTATTGACGTTGGTATTTATTTCATAACTGTGCTTAGGTAGCCAATTGAACGGATGTATGGTAATGCTTTTCCATTGTTTTTAATTAATAAAATATTTGGGTTTGTGAAAATAAGCAAATCTAGATTCTAGGATATATGATTAAAGCCATGAAGCTAACTTTGAAGACTATACTGGGAAATGCTGACATTGGTTTTTTTTGTTTTTGTTTTGTTTTGTTTTTACTATTGGTGGGTGTCGGATGGTTTGAGCAATCAGAGAAAAATTCATATGTTATAAGTGTCAACAGTATATTTTATCCAGTAAATGTATATGCCTGATACATATTAAATATAAACATCATTAGTATATGCATATAGGTGTAAATACATATTCATAAGAAATGAAGATCTGTGTCTTTCAATATTGAGAAGCTTGATGAAATCTCTGAAGATTCTTCTAGGTCAAGTTGTAAATTTCACTGTAGAATAATAATTCGGTAACAGCAGAACTCTCTGAGAACACTGTATGATGCATTGATCTAAATTAGTGTACTTTTAGAAAATATAAAATGAAACCTTTTTCTTTGTGAAGAGTTACAATTTTGTATCCCATCAGCTTCATAGCTAATCATTAGATTCCAGTATTTCTGTGTATCCATGACATACAACACTGAACTTAAATGGTTAAGTGGACACTATCTGTGCATAATCAAGTCCGTCGTTTTCTCTAATTTCTTCAAAATATCTTAATCTTTCATTGGATTTGGCTAAGTTTGTTCTTTAAATAAATCTTGGATGGTTTCCAGATTTAAAGCCATAAGAAAGACTCTTAGTCAGCCATAATTTTAGAGGAGTTGTAAAAAATAAAAGCAATCGCCAAAAAGCATATGGGATATCTTGTCAACTCGGAGATAAACAGTTGTTTTGTATGGATATTTTTCCCTTATAATAGCAGACCACATGTTCCTGTTTTTTTCATGAGTGTTTTTGCCTTTCCTTTTCAGGGGTGACGTGGTAGTAAAATAACGGTTAGCATGCATCTGGAGTGATGCCTTTTATTAGTAAAAACGATGGCAGGATGTAAAATCAGAATATTGCTTGTGCTGTTGTTCTCTGCGTATACTGTTGACTATAAATGATGAAACCCATTGGTGATCTTTAAAGGGAAGGAACTTGCTTACTAAACATTTCCATGTTCATATGCTCATTTAATCTTCCCAACAATTCTAAATGATAAATATTTATCCTTTCTTAACCAATTAAAGAAATGGGACTCATAGCTGCTAAGGAACTTGGCCAAGGTCACACAGATGGGGGTGGCTGTTATCTGAAGCTATGAGTGTATTTGATCTCAAAGCTCAGCTTCCTTGGGCTACATCATTCCCTTTAGCCAGCTGGTTGTTCATAGCACAACTACTGTCATGGAAATAGTCAATTAGCACAATCAACATACCAAGAAAATGGAAACCTGTTTATGATTTTAATGAAGAATGGCTACTTCCTACTGCTTGTGACTCTTAACTGTCAAAATTAGAAACTACTAGTCTTGAGTCACTGTTAAAAGTGCACAAGTCAAATTATCAGAAGAACAAAAAGCATTAACTACTATAACAAGTCTTAACGCAAACAGAAAATAATTAAAAGTTCATAATAAATTCATAATAAACATATAAATAGGACTGAGACTAGTGTGATATTTGAAAGCCGTAGACTAATTCTTGTTCTTTCCAGATAGAGTGTATACCTTTCATCTGTACCATAGAATCTTTGCTTAAAATCTAGTTTTCTGTGGGTTTTTTTTTGTTTTGTTTTGTTTTTTGGGTTTCTTGATAATAGACATCAAGTATCCTAGGAGCTATCTCCTGGGAAAATGTGGAAGCAGATTGAAAGGAGCACGAATCTTCAAGTCAAGTGACCTGAGTTTAAGTCCTGGGTTGGCCATTAGCATCTCTGTGATCCTGGACAGGTGGCAACCTTTACACAGGCCTCGGTTGTCTCTTTGGGAAGATAAGAACAGTAATACTTGCAATTTGCTTTGAAAGCCCCAGTGAGACCATGTTTATGGATATATTGTAAATACATAATGTTCTCTGAATCAAAGGTAGTTTTTCTTTTGCATGTTGAACCAAAAAAAAAAATACACACACACACACACACACACACACATATATATATATATATATTTGCTTGACTTGGGGGTGGGTATTTTTAGGCTCAGATGTAGCTTAGCAAGCTGAGCAAGAAGCCAGTGCTGCTTTTCATTCTTTAAGGCCACAATCCTGGCATCGGAGGCAGAGGCTCTAAACTACTCTCCTGACACACTAAGTATGTGGCTTGGTTTAACTGGGTAAGATGTGACCTTATAAACTGTCTTATGTCCACTCTCTAGGGATGTTCCCTAGGCCTTTTTGCTGAGTTATTTGGCTAAGATTGTAGACTGAAGAGAAGATTCCGAGACCATGGGAGGTTTATCTTGGTCTTCATCATAGAAATCAATAGGGTGAAGCAAACCTGGAGAAACAAATCTCTCCGTTGTGCAGGTATATTTTAACCTATATATACTACTTATTGAATAGATAGGTGCTCTGGTAGAAAGTGTAGCAGTCAGCTCCTTTGATAGACTGATGCTTCTCTGGGACTCACAAGTGCGTTGGGCCTGTAGCTAGAAATGATGGGTATTAATGATGTTCATACCGTTTCAAGTGCCAGAATCCCAACTCAAAGAAGCTTGCAAAGAGGGAAACTTATTTGCTAATGGAACCGAATAGTCCAGTTGACAGAACTGGCTTCAGTCCCAGTTGATCTGCGGGTTTAGCTGATGGTATCAGGGCTCTGCCTCCCGTGGTTGGCTCTGCTGTCCTCTGCTGTGTAGTTAGGTAGGTTCTTTCTTGCTGGGCAGAGAGGCCCACAGTTGACTCTAGGCCCATAGTGTTCTTACCCCTATATATCCTAGGGAAAAGAATGTGTCTCTCACTTCTCTAAGATTTATATTCTGAATGCCAATTCCTATTGGCCTTGTTTAGGTCATGTGCCCACCCACCCTTGAGCTAAACAGTGTACCTAGGAAGGTGTGTTATTCTGGCAATGCAGCCTGAGTTGTCTGCTCACCTCTGTGACTGGAAAGGTAGTCCAGTGATAGTAGGGTGTTGGGGTGGAAAGAGTGTCACAGTGACTCATCAGAGCACATTCTGTGCTTTGTCATGGATACCTGGAAATAGTAATCCCATTGGATGCCAAAGAAATGCTTTCTTATTACTACCTTCTCTGATTGGATAGGTGGTAAGGGAGGAATGAACTTCAAAGAGTGGATCCATTGGTGACAGACAGGCTAGCCCCCCTTGGCCAGACAATGGGACCTTTGGATGTTTCAGCTCTCTCTCAGGAATCCTCCAACTGTTTTCCTCACCTCTGGCCTCACCCAACTTCCATAAAATCTCTATGTGTGATCTGTTCATATCAGCCTGACATTGAAAGTGTTGAGCAAATGAGATTTAATTGCCTCCCAAGAATATTGACACTGGAGATTTTTTTTTTCAAAAATAAGATTTCAAGAGTCAAGGAATAAAAAAAGCACTGTGAAACAATGGACAAGTTTCTCTATTTGGGGGTCAGGCAGCCCTGCCCCTCAAATCCTCAATGCAGTGTAGGTAGCCACCTCATCTGCTTTCAGCTATAGTCTCTGGCTCCGAGTTCTGAAGAATCAGTTTGGACATAGCTGAAAGCTCACTGTCAGATGAGGGCACTCCAGTTGGAATGGAGAACAACCCTTGATACCTTCAACAAGATGTTGACTTTCAGATAGATGTCCACTTCGAGTCTAGGTTCTGAGGTTATATCAATGAAGAAAGCAAAGTTCTTGCCCTATTGTGTGTGTATTCTAGGACAGGAGAGAGAGAGTGACAATAAATAAACATATAGATGTCAAAAGAGAAGTGGAACAGAGTAATGAGAATAGGTGACGTATGAGGTGAAGGAGCCTCACTGGACAAAGAGCTGTTAGAAGAGAAAGAGTGAGACTTAAAAATGCCTGCAAGAGACTTCGAGGCAGAAGGAACAGGAAGTGCATGGTTCTGAGCTGGGTCATGCTGGGTGTGACAGTGGAACCAAAGAAATGGTAGTGGGCCTCAGAGGCCACCGTGGGAACCTTGGCTTATACTCTGAGGGAGCTGGGAAGGCACAGAAGAGGTGACATGCCATTTCATCTGGTACCAAGACCTGTGTTGAGTGATGATTTTTTTTTAAGATTTTTTTTTTCGACAGAGATCACAAGTAGGCAGAGAGGCAGGCAGAGAGAGAGGAGGAAGCAGGCTCCTTGCCAAGCAGGGAGCCTGATGCGGGCCTTGATCCCAGGACCCTGAGATCATGACCTGAACTGAAGGCAGAGGCTTTAACCCACTGAGCCACCCAGACGCCCTGCGTTGAGTAATCTTGATTTTGGGTCATTCGATGGAGTCGGATAGGACTCCTTTAACCTCATTCTAGCTAAAGAAACCTTTATCCACGGTGGTGGGAGAGAGTAAGTACAATACAGATGGTGGATTCCAGCGAAAACAGGAGCGTAACCTCTGGAGAAAGACCTTCACTCCTCATGTGGCCGCTGGACTTCGGATTAATCCTGCGCTGTCGCATGGTCACCATCCGAGCAGTTCTCTACGCTGTGTTTTCACATACAGCCTTTCTTCCACTCAGAAGAGTCCAGTCTGGTGGTGGTGTTCTGTGTAGCACTGCTTGGGAGTAGAATTAACAGATTTAGAAAACAGAGCGGGGGGGGGGGGGAACCCAGTTAAGCTAGAATTTCAAACAAACAACAAATGACTTCTAAGTACATCCCAGATTCTCTATATCATCCTATATTTTATCTGGCAGGCCTACTGGGCAGAACATAAACTTTAATATTTCAGGTATGGACCTCAGTTGCTGCTTCTGTAGACTGAAAAATGGATCCTTAATATTTTTTTTTAAAGATTTTATTTCTTTATTTGACACAGAGAGAGAGAGAGATCACAAGTAGGCAGAGAGGCAGAGAGAGAGGAGGAAGCAGGCTCCCCGCCGAGCAGAGAGCCCGATATGGGCCTCGATCCCAGGACCCCGAGATCATGACCTGAGCCGAAAGCAGAGGCTTTAACCCACTGAACCACCCAGGCGCCCTGGATCCTTAATATTTATGATCATCTACCCAGAGTTACCTATGCTTGGAACAATGCTCCTCACAAATGTGACAAAAATTGACTCCCTGCATGTATATTCAGATGGGAGTTAAAAAAAAAAAACAAAAAAACCCAAACCTAAACATCACTTTTTCTTCAGTTTTTTTTTTTTTTAAGATTTTATTTGAGAGTATGCACGTACACACAAGTTTGGGAGGAGGGGCAGAGAAAGAGGGAATAGCAGACTCCCCACTGAGCAGGGAGCCTGATGCAGGGCTCAATCCCAGGACCCCAGGATCATGACCTGACCTGAAGCAGATGCTTAACCAACTAAGTTTCCCAGACACCCCAACGTCACCTTTTTTTTTTTTAATATAATGCAACTGTGATTCACTTCTTGATTACTAACCAGCAGCCTTTCTGTCTCCTAGCACTGATAAGCAGAGAATTGCTAATGACCCAGGTAACTGCATTCTGCTTAGAAATATGGGACAGGGCGCCTGGGTGGCTCAGTGGGTTAAAGCCTCTGCTTTCGGCCCAGGTCATGATCTCAGGGTCCTGGGATCGAGGCCCATATCGGGCTCTCTGCTCGGC
>LNAC01000041.1:1577037-1681179 GCA_002007465.1 Ailurus styani | reverse complement strand
ACCCCCGATCATTTGACTTTGAACATGGGAAAATTCTATACCCCCCGGATCAACACGATCTGGGGCTCTGTGTACAAAGATAAATGATATAAGATGGACAGGCTCCTATAATGCAGTCACCTAGGGAATGCTCATCACGGCACCAATGATGCAGATGTTTGGGCCTGACCTGCTAGCTCCTCAGACTTGGGGGCATTATGCTTCCTCATGTGTTTTTAAATAACTGAACATGATCCTTTGGTTCTTCAGAGCACATGACTTGAGAGGCTCGATGCTCCCTGGTTTGGAATCCTCTGAGATGAATTGAAATGAACAGGCAGGTACCCTGCAGAGTGGAAATTCATTATTCCCTACATGTCAAAATGTTGAAAATGATCTGTTACGAGTTTAGGCAAACTTCCTGTCACTAAAGTTCATTCTCATTGCTCAAACACCAGACCAGCCATCCATCATGGGTTCAGAGGGAAAAGCTTGTCAGGTGAAGAAAGCCAAATACTCAGAAAGCAATGAGCGGTCTGCATACTGAGCTGCCATATTTTCATCTAATGGCCAGAGAAGGTTGGAACTGAGATGCAAACATCTCTCAGAGAAGTTCTCCACTGTGAATCCTTTTAGCTTGGGAGGAAGTGGAGGGGCGTGGGTGTTTCACTGGGTGGAGGGCCTGGTGGGATGGCATGGACGCTGTCTGTCCCTGGCTTACAGGCTGGCTTCCTGTGGGTGTCTTGCTTCTCAGACCGCCCCCGCCCCAACCCCAGACCAGGGTTTTTCCTGCACGGGCTGTTGGAAAGTCTGCTTCCCAAAGGCTGAAGTTGTCTAGCTGAGCCCCTGAGCAAAGTTAGGAGAGAAGAAACTAAGCTTAATATATTGTTGTTGTGTCTACACAATGCGTAGCCATCACCATGGCATCTTTGAAGTATTACATGATGCAGGCAAATGTGCTTCTTGCCTTTAAGAATTACCAAAGCAGATGTTTGTAATTGCAAGGATCCAAGCAAACAAATGTGTACATTCCATTCAAATCTATGTACCGAAGTTGATATGACCACATGTGGACATGAGAAGAAATAAGGTAAAAGAGAAAAGATGGGTTTAGAAAGGATGATACAAGCAGGGGTATTCCCTGGGCATGCTCTGTCTTCAAAGTGATTCTTTTCTAGTTATGTACTAATTGGGCAGAGCTGCCAAAATCGGAATCACATTGACTCTACCTTGACTTGGTTTCCCTTACTGCCCACATACAGAAGATCAGGAGGGCATCACTGGTTCTGTGTTTTCTGAGAGGCTGTGTCTTCCTTAGAAGATCTTGTTCTGTGCAGGTCTCTTCCCTTTGTATGGCAAGGGTTTTTCCATCGCCTTGCCAATAAGCACTGAGAAATAGGGAGAAAACTATCAGAGGTTTTGCAGATGTCTGGTCTGTCTTGTCTTTTGGTGGTTCTCTGTAGAAATCAGCTCCATGAAGGCATTTGAGAGCCAAATGAACCCCCAAGAAAGAATTTGTCACAGTCGTCTGTCAAGAAATCTCCTATTACTGTGAGTGTAATATCAAATTTATGTTTCCTGTGTGTCAGCTACACCTGCTGTTGCCATTCACTGGGCTCCTTAGTAACTAGTTTCTGAGTTACTTCACATAGTCACTTAGGCAAATAGATTATAAATATGATCATTGACATGAATTAGACTCCCTTCCCTTTCAGACACAGTTATGGGCTGATAAGAGTCAGTAGTTTCTGGTGAAGGAATGCAGCTTTTCTATCTAACAGCCCCTTTGGCTGAAGTTGGGAAGGCCACGGGGTTGTTCTGGGCACTGACTTGCTGGTGACCTCTTCCAAGTGCCAGAGGTATGTTCCCAAGTTGGGTCTGATCTTTGATGCCACTCCTCCAAAGGCACTGAGCTGAGCGCGGAACCTCTGGCTCTCCTTAAGGCTTTGAGAGAGGCAGCAGGTGGTGGTATGTGGGTTTTCATCAAATTACTTGGTTATCACCAGTGGAATCACTTTGCAGCCACCCCAACCAAGCGTCCATGTTTGTTGGCAGAAGTCTCCCTGCCCTTCGGGAAAAGAAAGGAAAGCCTTCAGGGCCTAGAGTTTGTCACCAGGGCTCAAGGGGATGGGACTCAAAGTTTTTCCTGCACTACTGGGGATGCATGGGTTTGGTAGTATCTCTGAAGCTGAGCAGTATGGCTAAATCAAGCTCCCGCTCCACAGATGCATTTCCAGAACTGTCCTCCGCCTTGCCTGTTTCACACCCTCCCACTTTGGCAGCTTCCTGTTTGCAAACAGATTTGCTTGTTAAATGGAGAAAACCAAGTTTGTATGCATTTGTGTCAGGAAAAGGAGGAGGAAAGCCAGTCTTCCTGGAGGAAGGCAGCTGGAGTTGTCTTGATCAGGAGGTTTGGATTCTGTTCAAAAAAAGAAGATTCTATAGGCTGGTTGCTCCATCTTTTAATCACCGTGTTCTTTTGAGGCTAGGAATGGTCTGCCCATCTCTGGGCCTGAAAGACAAGTGTATCATCTTGATAATGATGATATTTCAATAGCAGTGCTTTTTTTGGTACATAAAATGACTCTTCTGAAGAAAAAAATGAGGCATTCTTGCAACATCTTGAATTCTGGCATTTGTGCTTCTAGGAGGAAGGGGTCTTGTGATGCCGTTTAAGAAAAATGAGGTAGCTTGCCTTTCCCAGGAAACTTGGTTAAAACACATTTGTATTGTCTAAAATCTCTACTCATCGATGTAGAGGATTCTCAAAAGACCGATGTCTTAGGCAAGAGTTCATCATATTTTAGTCACCTTCTCCAAGGATGAACATTAAAAAGAGATGCTATAGCAAGTGTGATTTCCAAAAGGACATGAAAGAACTTTGAAACCAGAGTAGAGAACTGTTAATTCCTAGTGGAGGAGCCATGCTATTTGATAGATGAGATAGTCTCCTATTAAAAATAATCCTCACAGTGCAGTATGTTAAGTGCTGTAATAGAGGAAAGTACTAATGCTTTAGGAGCACAGAAGATGCAAGAGCGGGAATGAGCACCTCAAGCCAGGGAGTGGGGAAGACATCTGAACTAGACTTTGAAGGAAAAGTGAAAATAAAGCAGGTAGAGAAAATGAGAAGAGCATATTCCAGGCATTGAGAAAAGCATAAAGGAAGACAGCAAGACATGAAGGAGCTGGACAGAGTGGGTCCCAGCAAGAGTTGAGTGTGGCCAGAGGTGGGAGCAAGTACAGAAAGACGATCCTGGAAAGGTAGTTGGGGAAACTGAACTCTATCCTATAGGATCTGGCCTATTCAAGAAGCTAGCCTAGAGGGATACTTCATGGAAGGTTTTTGAACAGAAGGCGATGTCAGGTTTGTGTTTTAAAACAACTAGCTCTGGAACCAGTATAATTTGCCAGCGAACAAAGACTAAAGCCCCCACGAAAATAGGTCTAAGGCCATTGTCAAAAGACATGGGGGCCTTAACTTCAAACGCTGGGAGTAGGGATAAGACAAGGAGCCACATTGACCAAGTGTCCAGATGGTACAGAAAACAGAATTCGGAAGTCGAGTTGCTTGGGGGAATCGGGGCAATCTGCTTGCACAGTGAAGACAGGACCCAGAAAGCTATGAATCAGGAGGTAAAGACGAGGCAGCTGTAAGGATAGATTACCTATTTATTTCCAGTGGCTTGAAAGTCCAGGAAAAGACAGGTGAGTAGCCTTTCTGGTGGGAGGACATGGGGCGGGGGCACAGCCATTCTGCTGTGTGTGTTTCATAGTGAGGGAGGCTTAAGCTGACCATGGGCGGGAGGGTAGGACCAAGTAGAGAGAGAGATAAGAGCAAGGGGATGATTAGTGGGGGAAGGTTCCTGATGAGACGTGCGGGGACCCCACAACAGGGTAAAGGAAAGAAGTCAAATTTGAAAAAGCCATTGTGGAAAAATTGAGGTTGCCGAAACTTTCTACCTCCTCATAACAGAGGCCCAGCAGACTTTCAATTCTTCCTCCTGCAACAGGCATCTCAGAGGTGTCAATCCTGTGTCTCCTGGCCGACTAATTTCTCATCCTGGGTGGGGAATCCATTTTGCAGAGGAAAGTTGGTATTGGCCACTGGAGGTAGGCTCTGTGCTACGAAGCAATCAGCTGGATATTGGGATCCACTGTCCGTCACAAACATTGATCTCCTGTACTCCCCATTTTTAAAAACCGATGTGCATTCCTTTGGACTTCACTTTGAAAATGTGTAAGGGAATTTAAAGTATCTTGATAGTGAAGGGCTTTATCAAGCTTAATAGAAATAGTACATTCTCCTGACAGTGTGACCACATAAAAATAAACTCGCGGGCTTGATTTTCTTGATCTTTAAAACTTAGGCATGAGAACGGATTATTGCTAAGGCTTCTTTTAATTTTAGAATTCTGGGGTGGCACAGTTCTGAGTTGAGTTGGTGCCCATTCAATCAACAAGACATGAAACAAGGAACAAGCGATGCCGTGTGTGCGCGCCCATCAGTGAAGAACTAGTGTCGACGGACTACAGATGTAGTAAGTCCCCATGTCATTCCGAGGCATCTGCAACACAAGGACATTTTGCCGGCATAAGCAGCAATGTTTTCACTCAGAATATATGCCAAGCACACTTGAGAACCTTCGTATTTCGCAGCTGAAGTACAACACAGCTGGCCTCCTAAATGATTGAAAGTCTTCCTCTCCACCAGCAAAATTAAAACTAAAAGACTGTTATGGTGCCTCTAAGAGAACGGAGAAGCAACCTATAATTAGGAATTTATCAGACAATAGGTGACTTTCCACAGCAATCCTTAATGTATTACCCTAATCACACTTTCTCCTTTGGAGATTCCTGCCCTGTTTTCAAGAATTTGAGTAGCATAGAGGATGGAAGAGGAGAAATGGATGTATTGTTCATCTGTCAAGGCTGGAATAAGAAAATGTGATGGGTTTCCTCCTTGCCTGCATCTGAGAAACCAAGAGATAGAAGAATCAGAGTTAAGGAAGGGGATGGGTGCTCAGCAGGTGGTCTGGGCATCTTGAGCTCAGAGCACTGTGTGTATGTCCCCACAGAGCTTAATTCATTCTGTGTATAACGGTACTTGTATTGGTGTTTAATTTGGATATATTATCCAAAATTATATATAAATTTGGCTATAAACCCAAAATAGAAAAAATAGATATTTTTCTATTGACGTAGAAGAGCAAGGCAGATCTGTTGGATTTCTTGTAGGTCATTCTTTTTAGAGTCGTGGTACCTTCACATCTCTTCTTATTTGTTCTTGCAGCATAAGACACAGTGGGCTTTATCGTCCTCATTTTGCTTGTAAGGAAGTTAAAACACAAAGAAGTCCATTTCAGCAAAGGAGGTCAGGGATGGGTGGAGTGCTGGCATCAGGACTCTAAATGTGTACAGTGTGTTCCTGTCCTTCTCTTTACAAAGAAAAAGATTAGATTTAAAAATTAAACTGAAAAAAAAATTAAACTGATGTTGGAGCTGTCTGCCTGGTTTTTGCCTACCTTAAAAGAAGGGAATCTGTTTGCTTCTGATAAGGCCCCCATGATGAAGTGTGCCCAGACAGAAGGAATTAAAAAATAAAAATACTCTGGATCAGTGCCCACTATTGGTAAAATGGAATCCCACCATGCTGATGGCTTGCGTGTTGCAAATGGCAAGCTGTCATTCTGGGGCATTTTGAAGCACCTGTATCGTGCCAAGCAGTGTGCTGGAGATTGAGGATAGCAGTTGAATGACATGGGCAACAACCTGTCACCCTATCATGGTGAACAACAAATATGGCCCCTGCCGTCACAGCTCACAGTCGAGTGGGAGACAGAAGAAAATAAACAGAAGATTCAAATTACATGAGAAGTGCTATGATCTCAACAGTATGAGGTGTTATGGGAACAAAACAGAAGAGCCACTAACCTCTTGGGCATAGGGCTTGGTTACGGAGAATCATCTTGAAAAGATGGCTAGATGACTCACCTTTCATGGGTTAGCGGGGGCAAAAAGGGCACATGGGTTGGGGAGGTCGAGAGGAGGCACTCAGGCGCTGTTTGTGCAGAACAAAGGCCTGGTAGTAAGCAAGATCCTAGCAAGCTGGAGGAGACACACGTGAAAGCTGACGTTTGCGGGAGCGTGGTTTCTGGTGAGACTGGGGTGAGCCAGAGACCAGGTAGGGCCAGGTCGTGTCAGGCTCGCAGAAGGGCCTATGCCCAGGAGTCTGAACAGAGCTCTTTGCAACCAGTCACTGTGGGTCTAACAATAGGTTGGAAGGAGCCAGGACTAAGGGCAGGAAGACCAACTTGGAGTTAGTTCATGCTTCAGATTAAAACTCAAGGCCTGGACTAGGAGAATGGCACTGGGAGTAGTAGTAAACCGTAATGGTTTAGGAAAACTTGAGTAGAGCTTGATCATTTTTGGATGTGGAGAAAAAGGCAAAGGAGGGAGGCTCCTAGGATGAGGTCTGAGTTTCTGATCCTGAGAGCTAGGTATGTGTGAGAACAACCCTGGAGGAGGCGGTTTAGAGGGATGACGGGAGACAACACCTTTAACTTTACATTCTCTGTAAGAAACTCAGAGGGAGATGCTGAGGAGCCCGTGGATGTGGGGTCCAAAAGTCCAGTGCAGAGATCTAGGCTGGAGATCAAGGTCTGAGCCTTCAGCTGAGGGGTCCAAGCCTTTGGATGGAGGGGATGAGGTTTCCCAGGCACGCAGTGGAGAGCTGACAGAATGGAGGACCTAGGGGAGACCCCTAAGGTGTGCACGAGACAAAGGAAGGAGAGAAGGAGCAGGGCACGGAGGGGAGCTGGGGTAGGAGCATCAGGACCAGTCACAAAAGGACAAATACTGGGTGATTCCACTTCTATGAAATAGCCAGAAGAGGCAAACGCCTGGAGATAGGTTAGTGGGTCCCAGGGGCTGGGGAGAAGTGGCTGCTAATAGGCACGGCATTTCTCTCATTTGAGGTGATGAAATGGTTTTAAAAGTAGATGGTAGTCAAAGTTGCACAATTTCTGTGAACATACTGAAAACCGCTGAATTGTCCACTTCTAAAGGGTGACTTGTACGGCATGTGAATTATATCTCAATAAAGCTGTCCTATTAGAAAGGGAGCATCAGTAAATCCAACACCTTAATTACAGGAGGGCCAGGGCTGCGGAGGGCGGGTTATAAATTGGTGTCTGCTTTCTCCTGCTTGCTTCTGAGGCCTTCAGCGATCAGGCTGAGCCCATCTGCTTCACAGAATTGCTGGTTCCTAGAAGTTTATGCTTACAATTCAATAAATTAAAAATAACAGACCAACATGAGAAGGACATCTCATTTCAAAACCAGGAGACTGTGAAAAGTGTTTTTCCTTAGTACAAGAAGCACAAAGCAGCCATAATGTAAAAGGACTCAGAGGCATGCGAGGCTTTGAATTACCATCATTATTCATATCAATCCCGAGAGAATCGTGTTATCTTTTTTATTTTTTATTTAACCACCGAATAGACAGAACCTATTCTAGCAAAAATGACAATTTAAAATCTTTTAAGTCAGGAGGGTTTTTGTTTGTTTGTTTTTCCCAATTCTCCAGAGCTCCCCAGGGAGCGAACATGGATAAGTTAAAATGGAAGGGATGCAGGGAGAATCCAGTCCAGCCAGTAGTGAGAGCAGGTGTGTGGGAGAGCCAGGCCCATGAATCAATCTTAGTAAAGTATGAGTTTCTGGCCCTGACGTTTGTAAGACCTGGTTCTTAGTAGTACTCTTGTTGGTTTTTTGTTTTTGTTTTTCCAACTTTTTAAAATACAAAGGATTTATATGCATGTATTAAAACTGGGGACACAGAGGCTCAGAGGAATGAACAGCAATCCCAGTTTCATACATGGGAGTAAGTCAGGGAGCCAGAGTTGAACCCTCTGGCTTGAGGCCTCCTAGAGGCCTCACCGTCTTGCCTTTTTGAAGGGTCCAGCCTTCGGACTTGGGAGATGGGGAACATCTGAGGGAGGACTTACGAATCGGACTTGCTGAAGGGCAGATGTGAGCCTTAGGACCGGCCAAGCCACGTCCTTCTGAAATGAGCACATTAAAAGCGTCTTTGAGGTTCTGCTGCAATGTGACATGACCTTTAGGTCAACTTTTCAGCTTGGCCACTGGGGACTCAGTCACAGCCGAGTCCAGCTCGTTCCTTTCTGGAATCGCTTTGAAGACCAGCGAGGTGGCTGCTGGGGAGTCAGTCAGGTGATTCCTCTGTGACAGAAGACCAAGAACGCCAATCATGTCCAAGTGCTGGCTGGAGGCTGAGGCTGCCTTAATGAAGCAATGGCTTAGGATCCATCTTGGCTTGTTGGTAGTAAGACAGAAGGGCAAGATTTTGATATTCGTGTCAAATTCTCTGTTGGATGGTGGACCCAGCACGCTGGGAAGAATAGAGTCTTGTTAAGAGGACCAGAGTAGCACGGGGTGGGTGGGGGGTTGGGTAGAAAGTCAGCAAATACATCTCCAGTGGTGATTCCTGGGCAATCAGGTCACGGGTACTAAGTAGGCACCAATCTACAAGCAGTCAGAAGTTTACTTTAAAGCTGACTGTTAGGGGTGCTGCATGAGTTTTCCCAAATAAATAGTGATAGAAATGGGGATTGTAGGTAATAAAAATTGGATAGGCCTAAAATTGGCTAAATGATGAAAGGGGGAAAAATAAGGAGTACAACAACCAGATAGTCCCTTGAATGGGGTAGAAGGAAGGAGGTGCCTGGGAAGAGGTTTATCTTCATAGAACCCCCATTCCAGCCATAAGGAGGTAAGTCTGGACAGTACGATTCCTAATGTTGGAATGCTCAGTCCTAAAGGGCTAAATGCACCCTTTGAATTAAGCTCAGGTGGGGCTGATGAGGCCCTAATCATGCTGACCAAACTCAGGGGAGTTTATCAGTATCAGTTTGCAACTTTTTTTTTTTTTTTTAAAGAAACCGATCTTTCTAGTGACCGGAAGATCCCATATTTATATCATGTCCATTGGTTAAGTAAAGCTTTCGAGTAATCCAATTCTCATATGTATTTGGAAGCAGAACAATTTGGTGGAATTTAAAGGAGTTTAGTCAAATAAAATGTGAGAGGTCCTCCACTTAGATATTTTGTGACAAAAGTAATCAAATTACCCACTTGAGGTTAGTAGTGTTGAATGATTACTAACATTATTCTTCACCTTTAGATTTTGTTTCGCTTCATTGTAGTGCAGCTTTGAGTGCATCTTTATAATGGGACAAATCTATTTCACATGAAGCACATTTTCAATAAATTGATTTTTCAGTTAACTTCTCAGAAAATTTCCTCAGGTTCCAAATGGTGTAGATTTCTGACAGTCTCACAGGTGTGGGTTGTCCTTTCCAGCTTTTCTGGCTTTATGTTTTACATAATACAAGGTATTCATATTGAAACTTGGTGTCCGTTGAAGGACATTTGAGAAGTACCAATGGATGACTGCTCCTTAGAATTTGGGGGATCAGAGTCTTTACTCTCTAGCTAAGTGCTGGGCTCACTCTCTTGCCCATTTATTAAAACACCGCTCATGGTGTTCTGCTCCCTGTAGAGAGCAATGAAATGACATACTTCTGTTTTCAACAGAATAATAGTCTATAATATAGACGTGCAAATAAGCAATTGGAATATTATAATTGCCATTGCAGAGGGATTAATAGTTAATGGACCATGGGTAAAGGAGCTTCAGAAGTCTGAGGGAGGCTTCATGGAACTGAAATTTGTTGAGATTGTTTAGACATTTGCTAGATGATGAAAAATGGATTGGGGGAGTGAGCCCTTTCTAAGCACATGGAACAGCATGGGGAAACAGAGGAATGAGAGAACTTGGAAAGTCCTGGGCTGAAGAATAAAATTCTAGAAAGCGAGATGTGGGCTATGAGCTTAGACTTGGACAGGTAGTAGGAACCAGATCAGGAAAGACCTTGTATCCTTTGTGAGATCATTCAAACACTAGCCTGTAGGTGGTAGAAAGCTCCTGAGTTATTTTGAAGGCCTCTAGTTCTTGATTCATTTGTATATATTGTCATTCTTACCTAGGATGGGAGTTCAGTTTGACCTACATCTGTAGACAAGGAAGGTTGCATTTATTCTCTCTGACAATAGTTAAGGCAACTCTGCACATCACTGACCCCAGCCCCGTCCCAGCCTTTGGGGGTAAATTGTTGATTGTGGTTGTGTGTGTGTGTATGTGTAAATCATAGAATTTACCATTTTAACTATTTCTAAGTGTACAGTTCCTTGGCATTAAGTGCCTTTACAATTTTGTATAACCATTCCCACTTTCTATTTTCAAAACGTTTTTATTATTCCAAATAGTGATTCTACAACCATTAAGCAAAAACTTTCCCCTCCTCCCCATCCTATGATAAATTATTTCCTGTGTCTATGAATTTGCCCCTTCTAGCTATTTTACAGAAGTGGAATCAAACAATTTTTGTTCTTTTGTGTATGGCTAATTTCTTAAGATTTTATTTGAGAGCATGAGAAAGAACACGAGCGGTGGGCAGGTGGGGGGGGGCGGGGAGCAGGAGGGAGAGGGAGAAGCAGACTCCCCGCTGAGCAGGGAGCCCAACATGGGGCTCGATCCCAGGACCCCAGGATCGTGAACTGAGCTGAAGGCAGACACTTAACCGACTGAGCCGCTCAGGCACCCTTGCTGATTTCAATCAGCAGAATTTTTCCAAGGTTCATTTGTGTTGTAGCATGTATCAGAACTTTATTCCTTTTTGTAGCTTTCCATTGTATGCATATATTGCCTTATGTTCACCCATTCATCTGTTGATAGACACTTGGGTTGTTTCTACCTTTTTGGCTATAGTGAATAATGCTGAAGTGAACATTGGCTTACAAGTATTTGTTTGAATCTCTGCTTTCAGTTCTTTTGAATATATACCCAGAAGTGGAATTGCTGGGTCACACGATAATCCATGTTTAACATTTTGAGCAATGACCAAATGTTTTATGTAGTGGATGTACATTCTCATGGGCAATATATAAGTGTTCTAATTCCTTCCCATTCTTGCCAACGCTTGTTATTTTCCTTTTGTTGTTATTGTTTTATTATTATAGCCATCCTAGTGGGTATGAAGTACAATTACGTTGTGGTTTTATGCCTGCTAGTTTTGAGAAATGCAAAGCTATTTGTCTAGTGCATAATACCAAACTTAGAAGATCCTTTTGTCAGGAGGCTTCTTGAAGAAAGAATTTCTGTTTTTGCCATAGGAAATGATGTTTGATTGTAGACTTGGCTCTCTAAGTTAAGGCTTGTAGTTGGAGTGTTCTTTCCAGTCTTTTAAAGTAAGAGAATCCTTGTCTCTGCAATACTGTTGAATGCATTTGGGATCCATTTACTGAAACTGCAGTTCCTGGCTATCTCAGTGTGGCTCAGTGTGGCTAAACAAGTCCCACTTTCCTTGCCCTGGTTCAGAACCTCCTTGTCTCTGGGCTGGGCTAGGACAGCGGCTGTGACCTCCTCTCCTTCTAGTTCTGAGAGCACACACGAGAATCAGACCCTGTTCTGAGTCCCAGCTTGCCACTACCAGCCATGACATCTCCGACAAGTCATTTCATCTCACTAAGCCGTGTGTCCATAGCCATAAAACAGTGCCTCCTTGACTGGCCTGTTGTAACATAATGCATGTTGAGCCCTTAGTACATTGCCTGGTACGTGGAACATGCTCAGTCGTTATTAATTTGGGCTCCTATAACTCAGTCTGCAGATGTATTTTTTTGAAAACTCCATTATGGAACTCCTCTGCTAGAACTACTTTGGATTTTTACTTTATCAAAACAAAGTTCAACTGTTTGGCAGTCCATGCAAAGCCCTTTACAGTCTAGGTTACTAGCTTTATCTGCTGCCGCACCCCTTTTCCCCAGCCTGCCTGAGCCACCAGCCAGTGTAGACCAGACACATTCATGTGAACAGCTTCATGCCTGCTCTTTCCCTCTGTCTGACTGAGCCTCATATAAAGAACTTGTCCTTGACTTATAAGCCTATAGGAAGATCCATTTCCTGTAAAGCCCTGCTTTGCATGCCAGGCTGGGTCAGGGTCCCCCTCATCTCGGTTACAGTGATTGTCGCAAGGGGAACAAACAATTGTCACAAGGATGTTTTTGCATTGGACTCCTTTTGCTTATTTATCTCATTACCATATCTTGTTTATATATCATGCATACCATGGGTCTCAATTAAGATGTGAATAGGGAATTACTTCATCTGTATAAATCATTCACAGAAACCAGCCCTGTTCCCTGTTCTCCGGCTTGACATGGTTGGTGGGTAGAATTTCTGCATCTTAAAATTTCCCTGTCTTTTCATGTGGTCATATAGTCCTCAGAAGAGACTCCTGAAATGTGAAGCATGGGTGAATCTTATTTGTTGCTGTTGATAGTGTTTTATTTATTCAACAACTCTATTGAATTCCCAGTTTCTGTAAGTCACTTAAGAGTCCCCGTAAGGGAGATCAAGAATTGCCTAAGATGTTTCTGTTAATGAGGCTTCTCAAGATAAATGTTCTTGCTTATCCTGTGGCTTTGAGGAATGTAAAAATCTAGTAGGAGGAATTGTGGTCTCCATCCATTTTCTGGAAAGGCCTTGGGAAA
Source organism: Ailurus styani (assembly GCA_002007465.1). Lineage (NCBI taxonomy): Eukaryota > Metazoa > Chordata > Mammalia > Carnivora > Ailuridae > Ailurus > Ailurus styani. The sequence goes on along the minus strand of LNAC01000041.1, from coordinate 1,668,567 downwards.
TTCTGATTCTTCATAGCATCATTTTTTTTCCAAAATAACTCATCCTTCTCGGTTGGCAGATGGGGCCACTTGTAGTCCTGAGTCAGCTCCTGAATTTCTGGTGAAATCTGAAACTAGAGAGACAAGTTCTGCTTGCGAAGAAGTCAAGAGGGAGATCACAATAGGAAGGGCGCAATTCAGAGGTAAACCCTCAACAAAATAATCCTTTGTTGTCTGCAGTCTGCAAAGGGTTTTCTGACTCTTTCTGGTCTGAAGTTCTACTACCTTGTCATACAATGTTGTCATTGTTTATCTTAAAGTGTGTTGATATGTTCCTTCATTGTTTATAACCTGCCTCCCCATCTCTCTGATTGTATAATGAGAGCTACAAATTTAGTAGCATTCTTATGAAAGGGGGAAGAAGTGTGAGTCAGGAGAAAAGTTAAAGCAAAAAGCTTTGGCTAAGCATTCTTTTTAAAATCAGGCGTACAACTTTATTCTGAGCTTCTTGACAGTTAAAGCAAAAGAGGGTAGTAAAAGAATAGGAACTGAATTAACACTTGGGAATACTATGATTTCAAACCTTTGAAATTACTTAGTTAAAAAAAATTTTTTTTTAATATGGCAATCGTAGACAACCTCTGTGGATGTGGACCTTTATATGCTTCAGCCTTGCTTCAAGATTTGAGATGATATTAGATCCAGGGTTGGAAGTGAGGATGGGCTTTTGTTCCTGAGTTTGAAAGGTAGCAGGCTACAGGCAGGCTAGTCCGTGGTTTTTAGTCATGAAAAATGCTGACCCTGGAGGTGGCACCTTGCCACCCCCTTAGTTAGAAGGGAGCAATTTTTGTACTAAAGGCAGCTTTAGTAGGTACCAAAACTGCAAGAATTGCACGGTTTATTAAATGCTTCTACATGTACCTAACTGCATTTAATCTTCACAATAACCCTCTACTGTTTCCTTATCATCCACAATTAGCAGGGATGAAACTGAGACTCCTAGAAGTTGAGTAATTTGGCAGCTGATGGGTGGCAGAACCAGGATTGGAAACAAAGTCCTGGGATTCTCAAGTGTCGTGTTTTTTTTTTTTTTTTTAATTCAATCATTTTCAACAGTTATTTGCTGGGTTCCGCAGTTACTGGCTAGATAGTGCCGCTGATGGATGCAAGGGTCCAGAAGAGAATAGGCAGTGGATTTCTGAACTGTGTTAAGTATATGGTTATATGAGGCAGTAGATATTTATTATAAAACCATAGTAGTATCAATTTAATATTCTTTTTTAAAAAATATTTTATTTATTTGTCAGAGCACAAGCAGGCAGAGCGGCAGAGGGAGAAGCAGGCTCCCTGGTGAGCAAGGAGCCCAATGTGGGAACAGGAGCCCAATGAGGGACTCGATCCCAGGACTCTGGGATCATGATCTGAGCCAAAGGCAGCTGCTTAACCAGCTGAGCCACCCAGGCATCTCAAAATTTAATATTCTACTCTTTCTCAAATTTAGCTCCAATCTCATTTTACAGAGCTGATGTCGTAAAATATTTCTGATTAAGGCTTTAAAAAGATTCAACTGTGATGATTAGTAGTTAGCACTGGAGAACTCCACTCATAACTACGATTTTGTGTGTTTGAGCATTTTATTCAGTGTACATTTGTGACTAGTATTCTTTCTTGAAAAATACATTTTGGGATAATGACTTAAAAACCTTTGATTTTATTTTCTGAAGCTGGATATAGCATGGCAGTGGGTTGCTGAAAGTTTATTTGTGGCTCTCTGGAAAGAATCCTTAGCCATCTATGCAAAGCTCCCTTCGCCGGTCAGCCCTCAATGGCATCACAATGAAAGGCAGAGGTGGAAATGGGGCAGGTCTAGATTCACTAATCTACAACATGAAACCAGAGTCTGACATGAAAGAAGTATCATGGGTGCATGTCCCTAACCCTTTTTCTGCGAAGCAGTCATTCTGGATAGGGGCTATGATCCAAAAGAAGTAGCAAAGGGCACGTCTCCAGTAGAGGAGAAATGCTCATGTGGGAAATGCTGTCTTGGTGAAACCTTTCTGAAATCCCCTCTCTTTCCAGGCAAAGAGATCTCTTCCTCACCTCCTCCCCTTTGTCTGCCTCAGCCATCAAGTATAATAAGCTCCATGTATCGCCCATTAGCTTTGTATACTTAGTTCCTTGAGGGAAATGTTCGTGTCTTTGACTTATAGTAGTAGAAGGCCATCCTGCTACTTCTGAATAATCTGGAATTTCTAGGTGAGCCTGTTGTTCATCATATAGAACCACGATCTGTTTCCTTCCTTCCCTACATTTATCTCCATCTCTTGTGTTGTGTTAGAGTGAATAAGCCAATTATATATCAAATGACACTTAACCTGTGAATACTAGGTAATTAACAATGTTGGGAACTATCTCAGGTTTAATAAGCTCTGCTCCAAGAAGATCTTACTTTCTCTCTCTTACTTTCCTTTATGAAAATGGTCTTCGTGGATTTAGATATTTACATGTATACTTTGAAGATTTTCATAATCCATACCCAAATATCTTGGATAAACAAATCTTCTATGTTGTTGAATAAGCAACAAAAACAAAATATCTCAAATCTATGTATGTAGTCTTCCTACATCCCATTTTTTAACCATTTTTTAAAAAGATTTTTATTTGACAGAGAGCAAGCACGAACAGGGGGAGTGGCAGGCAGAGGGAGGGAGAGAAGCAGACTCCCTACTGAGTAAGGAGCCTGATGTGGGAGTTGATTCCAAGATTCTGGAATCATGACCTGAGCCAAAGGCAGACACTTAACTGATTGAGCCACCCAGGTGGCACCAGGCAAAATAAAATGCCCACATGGAACCAAAACTTTAAATTTACTCAGGGATTTTTCTTTCTGCTCTTTGAGAGTAGGATGAGCAGGAAAACTTCTCAGATCCATTCCAATTCTGAGATTATTTGATGTTTGATTTCTTACTCTTTTCTAGCATTCACCCAATCAGACCAAATTAAGTCAGTTTTTCCTGTGCCTTGATTTTTTTTAAACATGAATAATAATGAGTTGTAGTTTAGAGGAAATATTTTAATGTCAAGAGTTTTTTAATATGATTCTGTAGCATACTATGTTAGGTTTTTCACTGAGGTTTTTAACTGAGATAGAATCAACATATATTACTTTCAGGTGTACCATGAGTCACTATGTACATATGTGAAATGATCACCACAGTAAGTCCAGGTAATATCTGTTGCCACACGTAGTTACAAATTTTTTCTCTTGTGATAGCTTTTAAGAATTACTTCCATCAACTTCCATCAACCAATTATACAGTATAGTATCTCATTGACTATAGTCACCATGATGTACATTACATCTCCATAACTTTTCTTTTAACTGTAAGTTTGTGCCTTTTTGACCACCTTTACTCATTTTGCCCACACTTTTGTTTTTTTTAAAGATTTTATTTATTTATTTGATACACAGAGAAAAATTATAAGTAGGCAGAGAGACAGGGAGAGGAGGAAGCAGGCTCCCTGCTGAGCAGAGAGCCCGATGCGGGCCTCGATCCCAGGATGCTGAGATCATGACCTGAGCTGAAAGCAGAGGCTTTAACCCACTGAGCCACCCAGGCGCCCTGCCCACACTTTTGTAATATCAGTCTGTTCTTTGTACCTATGAGGAGTTTCTTTTTTTTAAGATGCCACATATAAGTGAGGTCATACAGTATTTTTCGGACTTATTTCAATTAGCATAATGCCCTAAAGGTCCATCCATTTTGTTGCATCTGGCAAGATTTCCTTCTTTTTTTAAAGGCTAAGTACTATTCCTTGCTGTACACATCACATTTTCTTTACTCATCCACCCATGCTTACGTTGCTTCCATGTCTCGGCTATTATAAATAATACTGTGGTGAACATGGGGGTGCAGATATCTTTCAAATTAATGTATTTGTTGCCTTTGGATAAATATCCAAAAGTGGAATAGCTGGATCATATGGTAATTATAGTTTTAAGTTTTTGAGGAACCTCCAAACGGCTTTCCACAGTGGCTGCACCAATTTACATTCTCACCAACAATGTACAATTGTTCTCTTTTCTCTACATCCTCACCAACACTTGTTATCTCTTGTCTTTTTGATAACAGTCATTTTAACAGGTGTGAGGTGATATATCCTTGTGGTTTCGATTTGCATTTCCTGGATGATTAGTGAGCACCTTCTCATGGACCTGTTGACTATCTGTTTGTCATCTTTGGAAAAATGTCTACCCAGGTCCTCTGCCCACTTTATTAATTGGATTATTTGGGGGTTTTTGGTATTGAGTTGTCTGAGTTTTTTATGTATATTGGATGTTGAACCCCTTCTCAGATACATGATTTGCAAATATTTTCTCCCATTCAATAGGTTGTCTTTTCGCTTTGTTAATGGTTTCTTTGCTGTGCAGCAGTGTTTTAGTTTGATGTAGTTCCTCTTATGTGTTTCTTTATTGTTTCTTTGCCTTTTCTTGGCTAAAATCATTACCAAGACAGAGGACAAGAAGCTAAGTACCTGGGGCACTTGGGTGGCTCAGATGGTTAAGCATCTGAATTTTCATTTCAGCTCAGGTTGTGATATCAGGGTTGTGACATCGAACCCTGAGTCAGGTTCCACGCTCAGTGTGGAGGCTGCTTGTCCCTCTCCCTCTGCTCCTCCTCTAGCTCCTGTTCTCTCTCTCTCTCTCTCCCTCTCTAACTCATCAATAAATGCCTTTGAAAAAAAGATGCTTACCACCTAAGTTTTCTTCTAGGAGTTCGATTTTATGTCTTACATGCAAGTCTTTATTTTGAGTTGATTTTTGTGTATGGTATAATATAGAGGTCTAATTTCATCCACTTGCATGTGGCTGTCCACTTTTCCCAGCACCATTTATTGAAGAGACTGTCCCTTCCCCCATTGTATATTGGTTTTTTAGTCATAAATTAATTGATCACATATGTATGAGCATATTTCTGGACTCTGTTCTTTTCCATTGATTTTATTTTTTATTTTTTTAGCCAAGCCCTACTGTTGTGATTACTATAGCTTTATAATGTGGTTTGAAGTCAGGGAGCATGGTACTTCCAGTTTTGTTCTTCTTTCTCAGGACTGCCTTAGCTATTCAATTTCTTTTGTGCTTCTGTATAAATTTTAGGATTATTTTATTTCTGTGAAAAGTGCTATTGGAATTTTGATAGGGATTGTGTTGCATCTGTAGATTGCTTCGGTAGTATGGACATTTTAACAATATTCTTCTAATCCATTGAGTACCATTTATCTTTTATTTGTGTTGTCTTCAGTTCCTTTCATCAGTGTCTTTAGAGTTTTCAGTGTACAGGTCTTTTACTTAGTGAAATTTATTCATGTTTTTTAAGGTTTTATTTATTTATTTGACTCAGAGTACAGTCAGGGGGAGCAGTAGGCAGAGGGAGAGGGAGAAGCAGACTCCCTGCTGAGTAGGGAGCCTGATGTGGGACTCAATCCCAGGACCCTGGGATCATGAGCTGAGCTGAAGGCAGATGCTTTAACCCACTGAGCCACCTAAGTGCCCTCTTCATATTCTTTTTGATGCAATTGTAAATGCAGTTTAATTTCTGATAGTTCATTATCAGTGTATAGAAATATAACTGATTTTATGTTTTAATTTTGTATCCTGCAACACTCCTCTGCATCCCCTATCAAAACACCATTTTAAGGGACTTCTTCCTTCGTACGTTTTGCTTAAATTGATTTATTGAGAATTTTTTGAGGATGCACTGGAAAATCACAAAAATCCAATGAATAATTTAGAAAGCTATTATTGACTGGGCTGCTCTGACAGTTGGCTTTCGGAAGGGCAGAACTGTGTTAAATATTGTATGACACAAATAAGATTTCTTTGCAAAAGATGGTTCATTATTAGGATTTTGTTCAGGAAATAGAAATAACAGCAACAAGATGAAAACATTTCTACGGCTTTTTACAATACCTTCAGCCAGAAGTTCTCTGGAGCACACTGGGCTTTCTGGCTGGAGACACCTAGTGTTGGTATCAGGTGAGAGGGGTGTGTGGGCAAATAAATGAGTGAGACTTCTGCCAGCACCAGGGAAAACGAGGAAAGAGGAGGCGTAGATTTGTTTTGAGAGCTGTGCCTGCTAGAAAGCTCATCAACTGTTGGCAGCCTAAGAAGACCATATAAATTAATTTCTTACCTCTTTGTTTTCTTAGACCCACCTTCCCTATTCCTGCCTAGAAAAATGGTTAGGCTCAGAAGCCAGAAAAGAGTAGGTCTAAGTATGTTGACATATGCTCACAAGTTGACATATGCTCCTTAGAATGTTGACAGTGCCCCAAGTAGGTGGGAATGTGGATTAACTCGGCCTCTCACGCATGCCTCATAGGACTGAATTGCTATTCCCCTTTGGAAAGTGAGTTGGAAATTTCTATCCCACCAAGCATTTGTACTTCAGTATACCTCACAGGAGGTAGGCGTAAGGAGTGTTGACTACCAAATAACAGAGGTACTTTCAAACCATGGGAGGCTAACTGTGAAGCAGTGAAAGGGAATGAACTAGATCTGTTCCAGCTCAACACAGAACACTCTCCAAGATGCACTGAGTCTTTGTGTGTGTGTTGGTGGGGTGGGGGTGGGGGGTTGACATATATATGACTTTTAGGAGATACCACATAATTTCTGTTGCTGCATTTACATACAGTCACACATAGATATAAGTATGTATGTGTGCGTATAGGTATATCTGAAAGGAAGAAAGCCTTTTTTTTTTTTTTTTTTTTTTACTTTTGGGAAGAGAGAGGAGACAGGAATGGAGAATGACTTAGGCTTTTCTGAAATGCCAGAAAGGCTAAGTATGTGTTCATGTATCGCTGACCTAATTCGAAGCTTAAAACAAAAAAACCGCTGCCCTTCTGTGGTGGGACTGGGAAATTTATGGAGCCAGGGGAGGTTTCTGCATCTTCGGTGGTCTGTGAGCATAGTTTAGATAATGCACGACTTGACTTATTCGACATAGGAATTCTTGGTACAGCTAAGTCACTGAGTTACCCCCACTCCTACCGCTTGACCTTGCCTTCAGATCTGGCTCCTTGTAAAACGATAATGTCACATCTGGCTCTGGTTTAACTCCTAGGTGCCTCACAAATATTAATTACGCAGTTTCAGATGAGAATAAGTTCATGTTCTCTTCATGGCTGAATGAGTTTTTCAAGAAAGCAAGATGAGTGTCACAAGGAAGCCCTTGTGAAGATCATAAAAATCATAGGTGCCGATGTATAAAGGATGACTGGAACAGCAGGAAGAAAGCCAAGTGTCTGCTTTTAGTTCAAGGAAGAAGAGCTTGATATCTTGGGAGCATGAGCTATTATTGAACTACATAAATGTAGTTTTCAAAACAATACACCTACATTTAACCTGCCAGCCCTCTTCCTGTATCTGCATCATCTGTTGGAGGAAAATTGCTGTTCCAAGACTTTTTCTCCCCTCTGGGCTGTGAACACTCCTTGTCACTTAAGATTCCCACTCCTGAGCTTTGCAACAATCCTTCAGTATTAAGTTGGGTTTCCAGGTGACTGTGGAACTAGTCTTGCGATACAGTCAACCATCTCACCTGACAAGCTTTCACCATGTGAACCACTTAGATACTACTAGATGTGAAGCTTTTTGTAGTCCTGATAATTCTACTTTGACTTGGCTTTTCAATGTCTAGCTTATATCAAGTGAGGGTAGAAAACTCAATAGAATCCCAACTCTTTGGCCTAAATTAATTTTGCCTTATAACCCTGGAAATAATACCCATCATCTGTTTGCTGCATCAAATTAGTTGATTGATCCAACCCTTTCACTTGGTTTGTCCATTGCCCCAAACCCATATTGACCATTTTCTTCATCAGTCTTGGACCTATGCAAACGTTGTGGAGGAAAAAGAATGGGTAACTTCTAAGTCATTGCTATGTGCTGTATAGATACGTGTTTTATGTTATATATACTCAGGTATGCGTTTCCTGTTAGTGTGGACAGAGCATAAAACTGCCACCTGGGATTGGACACAGGAGGCCCACCTCACCCCCAGACAATGTTCATCTTATTGTCTTCCACAAAACATCCATAGTTACAGAAGAGAATCTGTGTGTGAATTTTTTTTTAATTTAATGTAGGTTGTTTTTTTTTTTTAACGATTTTATTTATTTGACACACNCAGAAGAGAATCTGTGTGTGAATTTTTTTTTAATTTAATGTAGGTTGTTTTTTTTTTTTAACAATTTTATTTATTTGACACACAGATCAGATCACAGCTAGGCAGAGAGGCAGGCAGAGAGAGAGGAGGAAGCAGGCTCCCCGCCAAGCAGAGAGCCCGATGCGGGCCTCGATCCCAGGACCCTGAGATCATGACCTGAGCCAAAGGCAGAGGCTTTAACCCACTGAGCCACCCAGGTGCCCTGTGAGTGAATTTTTTTAATGATAAAAGTATCAAGGGTCAAAAATATCCTCCCAAACCCTTTATTCTATTATTAGACCACGTATGCACATTTGGAGTTACTGGAAGCTATTTTTATCAGTTATCGTTTCACTTAATACATATTAAGTGCCCAAAACTTTCAGGTACTTTGGACATAAAAGATGAAGTAATTGTACTTTTTAAGAGTTTAAAGGACAGTATGAGCAAGGGTAAGGTAAAAAGTTATTTTAAAGAAAAGTTATTTTCATATATTGAGTTGGTAACATCTTATGGAGTATTGAGTTTCACATGATTACTCTCTATAAAAATTCTTATTTTAAAAAATAAAATGCATATGTGTGGAAAAAGCACCAGACTTAGTCACTGAGTACATTTAAGGCTTTTGATATAGGTTGGTTTCCCCTTTCTTCTCTCAAGCTTTGAGATGTCTCATTCAGACCTCTGGAAAAGTTGATATATTTCAGTTATATTACTTTTGACATCTCATCCTCCAGATGGGCAAACGCTTATATTTTATCGTGGACAGAAGCCCATCCCCTTAATCACTATGCTTAATCTTGTTGAATCTTTTCTGGATGCGTTATTTTTTTTCTTCAAGTGCAACAATTTGAACTACACACAGTGTACCAAATGCAGACACACCGTCTTCTCCAAGATCATTGGATAATACTTTGTGCCATTTCTGATGATAGTTGGCATTTTCTTAAGCAATAGCACACTGGGTCAGTGTCTTTAAAAGTAGTTTGTGTTGTCATCAAGTCCTCTTTCCTTTACTTTTTTTTTAAGATTTTAATTATTTGAGAGTATATGAGCGAGAGAGGGAGCACAAGTGCAGGGGGAGGGGCAAAGGGAGGAGGCATGCAGACTCCCCGCTGAGCAGGGATCCCAGGACCCCGGGATCATGACCTGAGCCCAAGGCAGACACTTCACTGACTGAGCCACCCAGGTGCCCCGTCAAGTCCTCTTTTCTAAGTTGTGCCTGACAGGAAGCTCATCAGACAGCTGGTAGAATATGGATTTTTTTTTTTCAGTAAAAATATCGTCTTTTGCTTGCCCGTGGTGAAATTCACACTTGTTTATTGTTTGACAGTCACAGCTTCAGAAGTTTGTTCTGCACATCATCTCCTGCGTGTTGGTGGTTGGCGGTGCTTATAGCTCATTTCAGCTGCAGGAGCTTTGTGTCATCTGCACAGTTAAAGATGTCAAAGTAATCCTTCAGAAGGTATTAGGACTCAGGTGAATCCATTTATTCTTCCCCATATTTCCATGTTTCTGAAACTATCTCCTCTGATAACAAGAGCATTGACCAATTTCATGGCAAGATTTTTGAAAATAGAAGTTGATGTGGAACCTTGGCAATTTTAGGAACATTTTATCGTATAAAAATATATACTACCACAGGGTGTTATACTCAACTAATGAATCATTGAACATTATATGAAAAACTAATGATGTACTATACCTTGGCTAATCGAATTTAAATTAAATAGGTTGCGTGTGTGTGTGTGTGTGTGTGTGTGTGTGTGTGTGTGTATAGTACCTATCTGTAAGGTACAAAAATGAAGTTAAAATGAACACACATATTTACTATTCAGCCAAAGCAACAATATATTCTCTCTCTCTCTTCTCCCCGGTGATAACCTCCCACCAAAATACTCTAGTCATTCTCTTCTTTTTAGGGTCTGTTACATGTATATTTCTCTAAATACTAAAAAGTATTATTTTTTCTTTTTTAAAATTTGTATGTAAGTGGTATCATACTCTATACTTGTGGATTTATTTTTGGTTAACATGAACAGTTTCATTTGTGTGTGTGTGTGTGTGTGTATTTCTTGTCAATGTTCAACTGTTCTGTGGTATTCCAATGCATACTTTTACCACAGTGCATTCTTTTACCACAATGCATTCTGTCAGTGGAGAGTTTGGGATTTTTCATTTGTGTGTATATGTGCTATTTCAGATTATACTACTATGAACTTTCTTGTACATTGGTGAGAATTTCTACAAGGTCTGTACTTAGAAGTGAGATTGATAGGTCAGATGAGCTGTGTGCATCTTTATCCATATCCTATAATGCCGATTTGTATTCTAGAGTGGTGCTTATACCAATTTACATTTGACCCATCAGAGTCTAAGTCCTCTTATTCTATGTCCTTGCTGTACTGGTTTTTGTTAGACTTAGATATTTCGTGCCAATCCGGTACAGCAGAATGGTGTTGCATTGTACCCTTAATGTTTATTACCATTGAGCTTAGGGATCTTTTTCATATATATATGTGTGTGTATGTGTATGATATATATAAAAATATGTGTCATATATAACATATCATATATGTATATCAGACATCTCTGTTCCCTTTTTCTTTGAAATGCCTGCTCATGGATTTTTCCTATTTTTATACTGGGTTACTTTGTTTTTAAATAATTTGTAGGAGTTCTTACAGAGTATATTAATAGTTGTTAAGCTGTTGGTTATATGTAACAAAGATCTCCCAATTTTTGGCTTATATTTTTTTATCTTTTAATGAAACTATATTTTTAATTTCAATGCAATATGATGTATTAGACTTTCACAATGTGTGATTTTTTTTTGTTTTCTTATGTAAGTTGTCCTTATCTACATTGTGGGCTTCCAGTTACAAAATGAATAAGTCACAGGAATAGAAGGCATGGTGCAGAGAATATTGTCAATGTATTGTAAGAGAATTATATGATGACAGATGGAAGCTATGCTTGGGGTGAGGATAGCATAACATATAAACTTGTTGAATTACTATGTTGTACACCTGAAACTAATAGAACGTTGTGTGTCAACTATACTCACAATTTTTTTTAAAGATTTTTTTTTATTTGTTTGACAGAGAGAGAGATTACAAGTAGGCAGAGAGGCAGGCAGAGAGAGGAGGAAGCAGGCTCCCTGCTGAGCAGGGAGCCTGATGTGGGGCTCGATCCCAGGACCCTGAGACCATGACCCAAGCTGAAGGCAGAGGCTTTAACCCATTGAGCCACCCAGGCGCCCCATATCCTCACAATTTTTAAAACTTTAAGAAAAGATTTATTCCACTGGAATTGCTGTTATTGAGTTTTGAAGTGGGGAATCTAGTTTTATTGTTTGTGCATGTGGCTAACCAGTTGGCTTAGCATCACTGATGCTCTGTCAATATCAAGATTGTATGCATGTGTGAATTAAAGTTCTGATTATAAGGAATAGAATATGTTACTACAGTGGCCTGTTAAATGGGATTTATTTAACTCACCTACTGAGTAGTCTGGGGAAAAGTAGTTCAGGCTGGCACAGCAGTTCAAAAGTATCACCAAGGGCCTGGACTGCTTTCACATTACAAATCTGCCATCCTTAACATTTTCCTCATGGTCGCAAGGAGGCTGCTGGATCTCCAGGCATCGTATCTATGTTCAAGTCAGGAAGAAGAGGGGAACTGTAAAGGGCAAAGACCCGATCTTTGCAGTTCATTCCCTTTTAATTTTTCAGGAAATTTCCCCCAGTGATTTATGCCTAAATCTTATTATATAAAACTGTTAACATATGTGACCCTTAGCTAGAAGGAGGTGAGGGCTTAGAGTGTTGAGTAGCCTCCACCACAGACAAAATCAAGAGGGAATGGGGTTGAAGTAAGTATTGAGTAAGCCAACTTACAGTATCTGCCACAATGGTCTATTCCTGAATTATACTTTTCCATTGATCTAGATACTTACCTTGGTCCCAGAACCACATTATTTTACTAGAACTTTAAGAGTGTTTTTATGTGGTAGGGCAACTCTTTCTCCCTTAACTCCCTATTATTTTTCTTTCAAGTATTTTAGCTGTTCTTTTATCTTCCAGACACATAATTTTTTGAATTAACTTATCAAGTTAAACACACACATGCTGCTTATTTATATTGTACTGGATTTATAGATTAATTTGAGGACATTGACATTTTTTACAATCTTTTTTATCCTTGATCATGGTCCATTTATTCAGGTCATCTATAATGTCTGTAAAGGTTATGATATTCTCCTGAAATGGATAGATTTAAAAACATAACTAAAAGAGAATGGAATCCATAGCACATTACCCTTTATGTCATATAAGTATACACCCATGCACATAAAACTGTAATCTACACTTTACAAGGGCTCCCACAAACAAAAGGATACAAATCAAGCACATTAGGAGGTCTTCCTATGGGTGCTGTGGAATTGAAGTAGGAATGCAAGTGAACAAGCCAAGTATCAATACTTATGGGTCAAGAGGTGAAGCTCAAAATTAAAAAAAAAAAAGTCCTTTAATCTTCAGTTATCTTTTTTTTCCCCTCCACCATTTGTTATACTGTTTTCTTCTTTTATTTATTTAAATCTTATTTTTTAAACTTTGTTATGTATTCCTTTTCATTTGGGTTATAGAAATGCTTTTACATTTTTCAATGTTGATCTTAAAAACTAGCCACCTCGTAAAATGCTTAATATTCCTCTTGGTCTTTGGATTCGTGTATATTCTGTACAAAAAATTACAGAGACTGCAGGTGAAGACAGTTTTTTAGAAGTTTTTATTTAAATTCCAGTTAACATAGTGTAATATTAGTTTCAGGTGTACAATATAATGACTCAACACTTCCATACATCAGCCGGTGCTCATCACAGGTGCCTTCCTTCATCCCCATCATCTTTCACCCGCTCCCCCCCACCTCTCCTCTGTGACCATCATTTTGTTCTCTAGAGTTAAGAGTCTGTTTCTTGGTTTGTCTCTCCTGCCCCACCCCCACCCCCCACCTCTAGCCAGGAGCAGCCAGACTTTTCACTGACGTGTTCTTGTGGTGGTAACAATGATTTTTTCAAGTCACTTGCCCTGTGTGGCAGTGGTTACATGCACAGCACAGCTGAATGGCTTCTGTCATTACCAAGCGCTTTTTGCTCAGCCAGCCACATCTTCAGGGTCACTTCAGCGATGAGTCTCTGCCATCATTCCATGCAGGCTGTGAACAAAGCTGAGTGCTATGGATTCAATTTATTGCGCTCATCGCCGAATTTATTTATTGCAATCCTGTTACAGTTAGGGTTAAGAATACCTAGAGGAAATTGCATACCATTTTATTCTCTTGGCCAGATTGTTCATTCCGGCTTTCTGGCCATCCATTTCAGCAACAGCATTATGAGTGTCATTTTGACCAAAAACCCATTTGTAGAGATCATCTTTGTATAAAAGGTGTTTTAGCCAATATTTCTGTAGCACTTAAAAATTTCTAGGAATTGGCCTGAGTATTTTAAATATATCAGATTATTTAATTTGCGTAACGACCTGATGAGTAGGTGCTATTACTATCCACATTTTTTAGGTGAGTAAACTGAGGCAAAGGAAGATAAGCAATTATCCCATGGTCACATAAGCTAATACAAATAGAAACTCAAACCCCCATGTTTTGGTTAGAGCCCATGCTGTCAATCACTTGACCAAACCAGCTCTCAGATATATTCTCAAAACTCTGTACAAAATGCTCTTACAATAGAATTTCATTGTTTAAAGACTTCTGCTTTTAACCGAATGCTCTACTTTATACATGTGGACTTTTAATTCTACTTTATTTCTGCATGTGTCCTAAGGACGTTATTGATCTTTTTTTTTTAAAAGATTTTATTTATTTATTTGACACACAGAGAGAGATTACAAGTAGGCAGAAAGGCAGGCAGAGAGACAGGGAGAGGAGGAAGCAGGCTCCCCGCTGAGCAGAGAGCCTGAGGTGGGCCTCGATCCCAGGACCCTGGGATCATGACCTGAGCCGAAGGCAGTGGCTTTAACCCACTGAGCCACCCAGGCGCCCCGTTATTGCTCTTGAATATGAAATATCTATTCTAGATCCTTACATGGTCACCACACTGGATTACACACAGCCTCTTGCTAGAGACTAATTACTATTTCCTTGAGCGTTAGAACAGAAGGAATGAGAAATTAATTATACAGGAAGAAAGTAGTTTTCAGACCTATCACTGGAATATCATTCAGCAAATTAATTCTTAGTTACCACTTCTTGGATTATACATAGGAATTCCCAAATTTCATTTTTTTTTTCTCCCACTCTCCTGGGTCACAGGCTCTTGACAGGAGGATGGAACCAGAAAGAGGTCAAAGCCAGAACCAGGCTTAGTGGCAGTGAGTCCCTCTAATTGCATCCCAACCAAATAGAAAATTTAAAATTTTCAACTTGCCATTTCATGTCCCTTACATTTGTATTTGAAAGTGGAGCATAAAGTAAGCAATATAATAAGTTTCCTTAGTTTTTTGTTTTTTTTTTTAATTGAAGAGCAGAAAATGCAGCTAAAAGATGTTTGTGAAAGCAATATTCAGCCCAGCAGTGGGCATTTCCACCATGAATTAATTACATTGTTTCATGCCATTTCATTTTTATATTCTCTGGGAACCAAGTTAGCAGTGTTCATGTAACTTACCTTTGAACCTTTGTGTTCAATTTTGGGAGTTTATTTTGCTTAAGATATTTAAATGGGTTTGATGCTTTCTTTGCTTCTAAAACTTTAAGTTTCAAAAAAGAATTAGATTTGAGGATTTCAGTGTGAAATGGTTTCCTGTGATGCTTGTAGCCGAACTAAATAGGGGAGTGAGTTTGCAAAGAAGTGACATTCAGTAATAGTGATGCTGGTAAGAAACTCAGTTAGCACCATATGTTACACCCACCTGGTCTACGGCCATACCACACTGAACGTGCCCGATCTCGTCTGATCTCGGAAGCTAAGCAGGGTCGGGCCTGGTTAGTACTTGGATGGGATACGTTACACCCACCTGGCTGTATCAACAGATTGCACATGGCTTGGAAATGTCATATTTTGTTTACTTCCTCTCCACAAGCCAAATAAGTTTTAGACAGAAGTTTCAACTGTAACACCACTTCATTTTTCTGGAGGTCATGTATCCAGTGTCTGTGGACATTTAAAATACAACAATTGGTAATCTAATAATAAGCAAAGGCATCTGAACAGCCAAAATAGAAGTTACAAAGCCAAAACACTAAGTTTGTGTATTAATTCACTGGAAAGGCCATAATCCAAGTGTATTTGTTCTTAAGTCAAAATTGTTCTGATTATTTTGGTAATTAGGCTTTCCAGACTGCAGTACATTATTTAGAAGGTGGGAGAGAGGAGGGAATTACAAACTGTGTAAATAAAAGCAAAATATTTCTAGTGGACAGCTAGAAAATGAACCAAACCCTGCAAGTTAGAAAAATTCAGGGTGATGCCCCTGAGCTGTTGAAATAGGTCACCAGACCCATTAAGGGCACAAGAAAAGAATGTAACTTGATTACGATGAGCCTGTGTTGTTAACAATGGGCTAAATTATGTTCAGTATAGGCCATTTAATAAGGCAAAATTGATAATTCATTTAAAAAGATATTAACCCATTTTTTTCTGAGAAATTAGAGACCAGCTCCTGATAATGTGACAATATCACATCAAAAATGTTGCTTACCTAAGGCGGGAAAGGATTTCCTTTCCCTGATAGTCCCTCTGATGTTCAGAGCCCTTGTCTCTTTGACAAGTCCTTTATTGTTTTACAAGATGCGGGGACCCCAGAGTCTGGAATTGATGGAGCAGACACAAAATAAACGTGCCCACCTTGCTCGTTCATTCAGGAATTTACTGGACATGCCTCATCCATCTGCATGCACAAGTGGGATACTCTTTATTACATTTTCCTTAGGATTCCTTCTTTTTTTCTGCCTTCATTTAGCTCTGCCATCATCTTTGGTGATTTCAGCCTCTGGGTTGACAGTTCACCTGGGGTTGCATGTCAGACAGCTTGAAAATCTGTTCCATTCTAACACCCTGCAGTTGCTGGAAGAGGCAGCCGTTGCACAAAATCGAGTTATCTTCTACCTGCAGGTTCTATTGGAGTGATCATTGCAAGGGGCCCAATGTGCCTGAAATGAATTTGAGGGCTTTGTGGTTTTTGAAATTAAATTTTCAGTCTGGAGAACCAAGTTGGGACTCACCATAATAATAAAATTCTGGTGGGATTTTTACTGTTTCCTGGGCTGTTAATGGAGTCTGCGCTCAAAGCTGAGAGCAGGAGGCTATCACAGACCCAGTGTAGACAGGTAAATGACACTAATTATTTGTCCATGGGAGCGGGAAGCTTGTTAGAACAGGAAATTTTCTTAGCAGCAGCCCCTCAAATTAAGGTGATCTGCATTTTAATTTGCTTTGTAAAAGTCAGAAATTTTAAGGGTGTTTCTTATTTTGCTAATTGCAATGTCAGCAATCAGAAGATGCCTCATTAGGCTGCGTTCAGTTTGAAAGCCACAGTCCCCACTCCGGGGTCATGTTTGTTCAGTGGCTATTTACCGAGCACTGGCTATGTGTGAACACCTTGGTGGGAGGTGGAGGGGTGAAAAAGACAGAACCCTTGCCTGCCCTCACAGAGCTCACGGGGCAGTGGGGAAGAGTACAATGAAGGGGCACATGAATGAATACAGACTGTGGCAGGTGCTTGGATACTTATTTTTTTTTTTAAGATTTTATTTATTTATTTGACAGAGAGATCACAAGTAGGCAGAGAGGCAGGCAGAGAGAGAGGAGGAAGCAGGCTCGCTGCTGAGCAGAGAGCCCGATGTGGGGCTCGATCCCAGGACCCTGAGATCATGACCTGAGCTGAAGGCAGAGGCTTAACCCACTGAGCCACCCAGGTTCCCCAAGTGCTTGGATACTTATGAACGGTGGTGAGGGAGAGAGAGAAAGGTCAAAGGAGTCTCTGCACTTCCATTCCATCCTTAGACCTGAGTGGTGAGGGAGCAGCCACATGCAGAAGCTAGCAAAAGAGCCTTGCAGGCAGAGAGAAGGGTCAGTTTAGCAGCCCTGAAATGGGAAGGGCTTGTCAGTTTCAGGGAACTGACAAAAGGCCGGTGTGAGTCCCAGGGAATGACAGCAATTGAGGTGGACATGAAGGCAGTGGATGGTTCGTGTTGGGCCCTGTAGGACACAACAAGGTGTTTGGTTTATCCTGAGAAAAACTGGGCATTCTTGAAGGGCATTTCGCAGAGGAGAGGGATGATCTGTTATGCCTTGAAAAGATTTCATTTGACTACTGAGCTGTCAGCCAGATTGGAGAGCTGAAGGGAGCAGGAGGGTGAGTCAAAGAAGCGGCAGCCAGCCTTGTTGGAGCAGAGGTGGGAGAGCCTGGATGGGAGTCAGCAGGGAAGGTGTGGTCACGACAGAAGACAGGGTGCGTTTGGAGGTGGCAGTGGTAGGAGCTGCCTTGTCACTGATATTGGAGAGGTGAGGGGAAGGTGGACTCAAGAATGAATCTTAGAGGGGCGCCTGGGTGGCTCAGTCTGCCTTCAGCTCAGGTCATGATCCCAGGCCTGGGATTGAGCCCCACACCAGGTTCCCTGTTTGGCAGGAAGCCTATTTCTCCCTCTCTTCTGCCTGCTGCTCCCCCTGCTTATGTACTCCATCAAATAAATAAATAAAATCTTAAAAAGAAAAAAAAAGAACAAATCTTAAATAAGGGAATTTAGAGTATCCTTATGATGACCACTGAGTAATGTAGAGAGCTGTGGAATCCTGACACTGTACACCTGAAAGTAGTATGATGCTGTATGTTAATTATAAAAATTAAATAAAAAAAGTAAAAATAAATAAAAATAAATGAATCTTAACTTTGAGGTTTGAGCACCTGGGCAGTGATATATGTTCAGTACTGAGGAAGACAGGAAGAAATTAAAAGATGAGTTTTGGGCCTATTCACATTGAAATGCCCATTAGCCATCTAAGGAGAGAAAAACATCTTATTTTTCCTGATTGAGGTCCCCTTTAGGGAAGGTGGCAGACAACAGAGTAGGCTTAGGGTTTAGAAAACATCGTTAAAGCTCAGAGAACCTGCCTCATCAGTCTTTTGGTCTCAGGTAATGAATGTCAATTCCTGTCTTTCCTTATCTCATTTTGCCACAAGAATAAATACACACACACACACATACAGACATACAGGAATGCCCTTTGAGACTCAGAAAAGAAATTCAAGGGGAAAATTCCGTGAGTTTTGTTTTGTTTTTTTGTTTTAATGAAAGTTAGGTCAACTTAGTTGATCCTTATTTTGTACTGGGTTACTGGATTTGTACATTTTATAGCCAAAGAAGAAAGTCGGTGTAATTTTTGTGCTGTCATAAGTAACAGAGTGTTTTAAATTACAGAAAGAGGATGAGCCTTGAGGTTCTGAAGGTTCTGGAACCCCGAGGCATCTTGCATAGGAGGTGTTGTAGACTTGCTTCTCTTAAGCTGGTACATGTGTTCTGTGGAGTAGATTCACTGTCATCCAGAGTAGAGTCCAGAAGACAGGGGAGCAAATTTCCCAATATTCCACCCCCAATTACTTCCTCCATGAGAGCTTTCCAGAATGGGAACTAAGAATTTATCTTTTTCCATGATCTGGAGGGAAAAAATGCCTTTAATTTCTGTTGGCCTCACTAACCTCTATTTTCCTGACTCTCTTGTTCAAATTAGTGTTCTCATGAAGACCAGGCAAAAGAGATTAGGGTAGAAGATTTTTTTTAAAGATTTTATTTATTCATTTGACACACAGAGAGAGATTACAAGTAGGCAGAGAGGCAGGCAGAGAGAGAGGAGAGAGGAGGAAGCAGGCTCCCCGCTGAGCAGAGAGCCCGATGTGGGCCTCGATCCCAGGACCCTGGGATCATGACCTGAGCCAAAGGCAGCGGCTTTAACCCACTGAGTCACCCAGGCGCCCGAAGATTTTCTTTTTAAACTGAAGACCTGAGAAAACTCGAGCGTTTCTCTCCCAGTTATGGAAGCTTTACAATAAACACCAACATCAATTTATATGGGTGAAAAGTGGTGTAAAAATAGACCTAATATGTTTGTATTAGTTTGTTAGGGCTGCTGTGACAGAGGACTACAGACCAAGTGGCTTAAAGGAAGTTAGTTTCTCATTGTTTGGAGGCTGGGGGTCTGAGATCAAAATGCGAGTAGGGGTGATTTCTTCTAAGGTCTGTCTCCTTGGCTTGAAGATGACGGTCTTCATCCAGTGCCTCCACATGGCCTTTGCTCTGTGCTTATCTGTGGCCTAATCTCATAAGGAGACCAGCCATATTAGATTGCGGGCCAACCTAGTGGCGATATTTATTTAACCTTGATAACCACTTTGAAGGTTCTATCTCAAAATAGTCACATTCTGAGGTACTGGGGGTCAGGACTTCAACATATAAATCTTGGGGGACGTAAGATCATACAGTATTCCAATCTTATTAAAAATCCCTCCCTCATAAAACTCACTCTAACGTAGAAGCTTCCAGACTTTCTTTTAGTACCTTAATTGTTGTTAACCATTGTTAATTCCTCTCCACCAGCATCCCCTCCCCGCCCCACCCCACCCCCACACATAAACCACTGGTGCAGATGTCTCCTGGTGCATCCCCATGTCTCCCCCTCCCTCTCATCATCTCCCGTACAACATCAGAGAGCTTGGACACCCAAATCTCAATGTTACTTTCCTACTTGACGTCCTTCAGTGGTTTCTCATTTTCTAGGAGATAAAATCTGAACTCCCTGGGATGGTCTCTTATGTTCTAACTCCCACTTACTTTTCCATATTCCTCCAAGATTTGCCTCCTATGTGCCAATCATGATGCACTGATCCTTCTCAAAGGTGTCAGGCTCTGCCCATGCTTCTTCATCAGGAGCACCTTTCCTTCCCTCAAGTGGTGCTGTGCCTTCATGACTCTGCTCAGCTGATTTTCTTCTCTGTCTCCAACCATTATGAACTTCTTAATGTGCCTTATTGTACTTACCACCCTGTACCACAATTCCTTACTTGCATGTCTACCTTTGACTAGAATGAGGGAAATGAAGTCAAGAAGTGGGTTTAACTTGGTACTGTAGTGTTTACCTAGCATACAGTAAGTGCTTAATAAGGTGAAGTATATATAGGTGTTAATTTTGGCTTGGAGAAAGCTTCCATTTCACATAGTGTCAATAAAGATAATCTGTTCATTGCTTGGAACTTGGTATTTGTTACTTTGAATTCCCATACTTCATTAGCTTCACACAGAGAACCCCCTGACTTCATCTAACCAGTAGCCATTAGGGTGACTAGGCGATGATGATAGTAACTGGGTACAAATGACCAGTATTCTTCAGAACAACTGGAACTGAATATCCTGTCAATTATAGGTCAGATGCACTCTCTTTGCCTGAAAGGACTTCCCTCTCTACCCCATGCGCATGTATAAAGGGGTTTGCTCTGAGCAACTTTGGGCTCCTTAAGAGGTTACAGTTCTATTTTGCAGGGCTCGCTGGTCAGTGCAGACAATCTACATGTGCTCCTTCATGGATAACACATTCTTGTAAAGCTGCGTTGTTCGGTATGGCAGCTAATGGCCATATGTAAGTATTTAAATTGAAATTAACTAAAAAAATTCAGCTCCTCAGGCTAACCTCACATTTCAAGTACTGAGTAGCCACATGTGGTTAGTCGTTATCATATTACACAGCACAATTACAGAACACTACCATCATTAGAGAAAGTTCTGTTCAGCATGGCTCTAAAGCTTGGATCACAACTTTCTGTTCGTTATTTACTTCAGTAGGTAATAATCGTAACAGGCCCCGTTTAGTATGCACTCACCATGAGTTATACTCTATAAAATCTCACTTTGAATATGTGGAAGCAGAGGCTCAGGGAATTAAGTTATTTGCCTAAGATCTCCAAATTAGAAAGTATCAAAGGAAGGATAATTTAAAAATATGTATTTTTAGAAATGACTAATTTCACTGATAGAAAATGGTCTACACTGTAGTTTCAACTTGGTTGTCTTTGACAGAACTAAATAGGGTAAAGCTAGTCCTATGAGGAGGTGTACCTCCTACTAAACTGGTTTCGGGTTCCTGCTGCCCATCTTCTCTTGGTTCCCAATGCTTGGAGGTGGCTGAGTCTTCCACCAGGGGCTCTCTGACTGCAGGCAGCTCCTCTCAGGAAAGCAGAAGTCGGCGCAGCTGCTAACCACAGGAGAATGTGGAAACTGTTTTCTATCCTGACATCTCATTTAGAGGGAAAGGCTTGAATTTCATAATTGCTTTTTGTTCTCCCTCCTCTTCCAGACCTAAGTCATGTTTAGTTAATTAGTTGGGACTAAGAATAGGTAAGACTCCATAGCAGACCCTTCCCTCTGAGGCAAACTCATCTACCATTGAAAAGAAGCTCTGGTTGGGCCAGAAAAGAATCTGGAAAGACATCAGGAGACCATTTTTTTATTCCTATTTCTGTGTGAGTTATAAAACCTCCTGACCAGGGGAGACTACTGTAGACCTCCTAGAGAAATAGATGAATATTTTTGAAGAAGGGAACAAAGAAAAAACATAGCAAGTGAGATTTGAAAGTGGCTGAACACGAATGAAATAAGGAATTTGCATTAAATACTAGTCCTGGATATGTATTCCCACAGACAGCTGCAAAGTAATGAAGGATCTTTTCCTGTTAGAGCAAAGGCAAAGTTTATCCAGAAATCAGGTTTCGTTTGTTTGTTTTTATATTCTTACTGCCTCAGTGTAGTGAGATTCCTAAAGAAGAGAGTGGGGAGTAAATGAACCAAGGTCTTGGGGAGCTGATATTGGGCCTCATTAGTTGACTGAGGTGACAGTACTTTTATCAAAGAACCAGAGACTGAGGAAACATGACTGTATCTTGGTTGTTCATCCCAGCTGACTGCAGGTGGCTGCCTCCAGTGTGTGGGGTGAGGGCAGTGACGGATGAGCCCCACCTTCCACAGGTCAACAAGGGAAGCGTTGGTACGGAGGTGACTCTAGGTCCTGTCAAGAATGTCCTGAAGAGAGTTTTGGGGCTCAGAACGTCTGATTCAGAGTAACTAGTTATCTTTTGATGTATAATCAAGTACCCCAAATGTAGTGGTTTCAAACATTTATGATCTTCCATTTCCTGTGGGTCAAGGATCTGGGGGCAGCCTCACTAAGTCCTCTGGTTTGGCATCTCCCACAGGCTGCATAGAGGCATCATGAGGGCATGTAGTCATTTCAGTGTTGGACTGAGAGAGGATCCACTTCCAAACTGATTCACTTGGCTATTAGCAGCCTCTGGTCCTTGCTGGCTGTTGGACACAGCCGTTCAGCTGGAATCCACCAGAAAGAGCAAGAGAGGATGTGTGACATGGAATGCCCAGGTTCTTTGTAACCTAATCTCAGAAGTGACATCATAACTGTTTTGTGTGTGTGTGTGGTTTTTTTTTTTTCTATATTTTTTTTTTTAAGGTTTACTTACTGACTTGAGAGAGAGAGAGCACGTATGCATGAACACAAGCAGGGAGAGGGGCAGAATGTGAGGGAGAGAAATCTTCAAGCAGACTCCCCACTGAGCAGGGAGCCTCATGCAGGGCTTGATCCCAGGACCCTGAGGTCACGACCTGAGCCAAAAACAAGAGTCAGACGCTTAACCAACTGAGCCACCCAGGCACCCGTCTTTCATGCTGTATTTTTTTCATCAGAAGGAGGTCCCTTGGTCTAGCCACATTCAAGGGGCAGGCAGGGATTATACAAGGGTATGACTCACCAGAGGCCATTGATGAGGTGGTCTGTAGCATATAGTAGTGTGAGTGGGGGAAGGTTATAGAACACATTGTAGAAATACATTTGGTTTTTTTGGTAATGTATTTGAAAATGTAGCAGTGCCGTGTGTGGTCCATGTGTATAAAAATAACTCCAGTGCTGTAATGAAATCTGGAAGCATCCTGACAGTTCCTGATGCTTAATCAGATTGCTTTTTGTGATAACATTGAAAGCCTGGAAGATTTGACCATGTGTGCAGGACTAGGTCAGTAACTTGGGAGCGCAGATCTCTTCGCTCCTAAGACACAAGGTTGCCCATGCTGGAATGAAGGGAAGGAATTCAGCCAGAGGGAAGCAGAAAGACAATGAAATTCTGAGAGGAGAGAGACAAAAGGCAGTTGAGGAAACAGAATGCGTTCTGAATGAGGTGGGAGAAGATTCAAAAGGAAGTTGAAACCTATTTTGAATTGTTGCTTTGGGGCAATTCTAGCGGCCCCTACTGGAGAGCAAATTACCCGTAAGTTGGTTATTTCCCTCCCCTCCATCCACTTTCATTGCCCTTATGGTGACGATGGAAGCTTTGAGACCCGGAGAGAAGACGAGGCTGCAGTAATGAGCTAGTTCTGTGGACACCTTAGCAGGAATGACCTTCAAATGGAAGAATCCCCCGGGCATCCCTCACCCTGCCCGCACACCGAAGCAGAGGTTAGTGAGTTCGGGCGTCGGATCAAGAATCTGAGATTCTGAGAGGTCCTTCTGCACAAAGAACGCATTCTGCTAAATAATTAGTTCTTGAGTCTATTGGCTGTACTCGATTTGGGAAAACAAGAGCCTGATCATGAGTTTATAGTGCATAATTAGTTCCTAAGGCTAGGTGAGAGGCAGAGAGGGGAGGGACTGGATGTCACCAAGCCCGTGGTGGCTGGGCGGGCAGCAAAGGCACCCTGTCTCCTGCCCTCCTCTCAAGCTGCCCCAAGTCCAGTGTTGCTGCCCAGCAGTTGACAGAGCCTGGAGCGCTGGGACACAACTGTTGGGAGCAGGGTGGCGTCGTCTGTTACAGGACAGAGCTCTCGTGCTCCCTGGTCTTTGCTTGAAGGCAGCGTGCACTTACGGAGTATGTATGTAGCCTTTATTCAGACTGCCGAGCCCGCGGGATCCTTATCTCTGCAGGAGAACGCAATCCTGGCTCCCTGATTTTCCCCTCGAGCAGACCGTGGTCATGCCCAGTTCACATGCATGTGTCCATGCCAGGAAGGAAAAGGATTCCAGAACACATGCTCTGACCCACAGGAAACAGCGGTACTCCATGTCTCCTCCAGTTGCTTCTTACCGCTCCAGGGTAGGAGGCCTATTTAGTGACTTTCCAGCTTACAAGTTCCTCTTCCCACCTGCTCTGAGCTTTACAAGTGATCTCCAAAAGCAGCAGAAATAAGGTGCCCCGTGGTCCTTACGGGAGACGTGTTGAGGTGACTGAAACAACCCAATGTTGGCAGAGGCAAAGTAAAGATGAGGTGACATTTCATTCAATCCATTCTAGCAGACCTGAATTCTCATTTCATCTCTCCCACTGCGTGGCTTGGGGTAAATGACATGTGCTCTGAGCCTCCTGAGTTTCTCATCTGTAATGTGCATATGAGTTTATTGTCAGGATCAAATGAAGGACGGTTTTTGTTTTTAGGGTTTTATTTATTTGACAGAGCACAAGCAGAGGGAGTGGCAGGGAGAGGGAAATGCAGAGCAGGGAGCCTGAGGTGGGGCTCAGTCCCAGAACCCTGGGATCATGACCCCAGCCAGAGGCAGTTGCTTAACCGACTGAGCCCCCCAGGCGCCCATGAGGACTATTTATGAGGTACCTAGCGTAGAACTGGAACATCATGGGCACTTGGTAAGTGGCAGCTTCATTTATCTTTTCCCCAGCAGATAGCAATGGCTGCCAGTCAGTCGTGCACCCTATTCTCCTCTCCCTTCCTCCCTACCCCCCTATACCTTTAAGAGGAGTAGTTCCCGTTTGCCTAGTAGAGGCTCAGAGACATGAACTGAATGGAACAAAGTGCCCACTCACTGTGTAGCTCTGTCAGAAGTTGTCAGAATCGGGGCTCCTGCATGGCTCAGTCAGTTAGCTGTCTGTCTGTCTGTTGATTTTGGCTCAGGTCATGTTTTGGGGCCATGGGATCAAGCCCTACATCAGACTCTACGCTCAGCGCAGAGTCTGCTTGAGATTCTTTCTCTCCCTCTCCTTGCCTGCTTGCTCTCTCAACGCATGCGTGCTCTCTCTCTAAATTAATTAAAACGTTGGTTGGGATTATCAGGAAAAAGCCCAAATTAAAAAAACAAAAACACTAGAGAAAAACGCACCACACATGAGATGACTTGAGGTGGACAAGTAGGTTACACTGACTCTAGGATTATTAATCCATCTGTGGCAGCTGCAGTGGCCTGCCAGGATTCGTCTGGATGGAAGAGTCCGGAAGTCTAGAAGCCAGAGGTCAAATCTGGAGAGGAGCTTGGGGGTGACACAGCAAGGATGATAGGGCCCCATGCACCTTGGGAGGCTAAAAAATAAAGGCTGAGATTTGGGGTCATTGGTATTTGTTATGGTCATAGTGTTTGACAGTTTATAGACTGCATCTGTGTGCAAGATTCTGTCACTTCTCACTGTCGTTTCTGACTTGGACGTTATTAACTTCATTTTGTAAATAAGGTTTATGAAAGTAAGGATTTACCCAAAGCCATGCCACCAGTGAGGAATCTAATCAGCTCTCAAACCAGGAATCTCATTTTGGCGCTACTTCTGTGAAATTACCATCACAAACTTAATTGAATTGTCTAGGACCCTGAAAGTCTGGTTGCAGGATGGGAAAGGGCCTCCTTATCCCAGCAACCAACTAGAATTTGAGAGAGGGGCAGAACCTTGTGGGCCAGTGCAGGTTTGGCTATTTCCCAGTATTAGAACTGGTTTCAAAGAATGGAAAATATCCAGCCTTTATGTGGAATAAATAGGCAAGCTTGCTTGTGGGGATGCGTTGGAGCAGAAGGTTAATTGGAACAAGTTTTTTTCTTGTTGTTTCAGTCAGTCTTTGTGATCACCAAGAGTATTGACCGTGCTTTTTTTTCTTTTTTTAAAGATTTTATTTACTTATTTAAATGAGAGAAGGGGAGAGCAGAGAGGGAGAAGCAGACTCCCCACTGAGCTGGGAGCCCAATGTGGGGCTCGATCCCAGGACCCTGAGATCTAAAACTGTCATTTTCCAGTAAGAATACATAATGCTAGTATATTATATTACAAATTCTATGAAGGCAGAACAAAATAAAGATTCTAACTAAACAAAAACAAAACAAACAAAAAAGATCATGACCTGGGCCAAATGCATTTGCTTAACTGACTGAGCCACCCAGGCACCTGACTGTTGACTGTTCTTTGAAGGACAAAAACAAAAGACATTTTTCCTTTAATTTACACCTTTCCAAAGTAGGACTGATAGTGTGGGTTTAGATTGGTAATCTGTTGGGATTTTTTTATTATATAGGTTTAAAGTAACATCTCATTTTTCAAAAAAGCAACTAGCACCTCCCTACCCCCCACTAAATCAGCTCTGTTTCTCTTTCTAAATCACGTTCTAACTTTGGAGACATCAATAATAGATCTGAGAAGATCAAACTATTCTATTGTGATAAGGAGACCTAGACAATTGAATGTTGGTTATTCTTAAGGGGTTTCTTAAAATAATGGTATTTTGTTAACTATGGTTATCTAGTGAATGTTACTGCAGTACTGTTTCAAGGGTTTTATATTTACTGATTCATTTAACCTCAAACAATGCATAAAGAAACCATTACTATTCCCATTTCACAAGCAAAAAAAAAAAGCAAGAAGGTAATAAAATTTGTCAAAGACCACATAGCTAGATTCAGAGACAAGATTTCAACCCAGCCCATCTCAGGACCTGGGAATCTTCACCTCTCTGCTGCAGTGGATTTATATGAAAATTGAAATAGCAAAATCAATCAAAGCACAAGACAGTCTTAAAAATCTTAATGCTTTAACCATAATTACAGAAAAACCTACAGCAATAGGTTAGTTGCCAGTAGAGGTTTCATCTCTCCAGATGTGTAACTTGTCAGATAAAATCTCCATTATAGCCAAGCCAATAGCTCTCTGGCGCTATCTGTTTCCCCTCTTCAAAGACTCCAGTGAGGTTTGCTGCTATTGAAATTTTCTTCTTAGGGACGAGGACTTGAATAATGGGTTATAGCTTCAAAGAGAATATAGTAAAGCAACAAGGTCTTTCTCTAAGCTCTAAATAAACTAAGACCTTTATTAAAACTTCCATTTGTCAACTTAAATTGAAGAAATTAGAGGAGGTTAAGTGTCCTCTTAAAGCAAGATTTACAGAAAAACAAACCTTAACTACTCTTTAGATGGCTTTTAGGCATTCTTTATCCATTTATCTCTGCCCCTTGCCCAGATGCAGCCAATTCCAAAAGCTTTTTCCCTCTTTGCTGGTGGTTACCTTAGCTCTCTGGGGGCTTTTATTTTATTTTATTTTATTTTTTTAAAGAATTTATTTATTTACTTGACACAGAGAGAGAGATTACAAGTAGGCAGAGAGGCAGACAGAGAGACAGGGAGAGGAGGAAGCAGGCTCCCTGCTGAGCAGAGAGCCCGATGCGGGCCTCAATCCCAGGACCCTGAGATCATGACCTGAGCCGAAGGCAGAGGCTTTAACCCACTGAGCCACCCAGGCGCCCTCTGGGGGCTTTTATACATTACTCCTCTAAAGCAATCTCACCATGAGAAGTCTGGCATTGCATGTGGTAGAAAGAGACATCTGCTTCCCCAATTCCCTGGGTGAGAAAGTTCTCTGGAGCTAGTGCTTGTCCATAAAAAAGGCTGAAATCTAAAGTGGCACATAGGACAATTCTGTAGGTTTATGCAAAAAGGACCAACTGGTATAGCAGAACGAGTGACAATTTAGCTTTCCTAAAAATGTGTGTGTGTCTATGCAGATATTGATTATGCCATTATGCCCCAAACACTGTTGTACTTGGGAAATGAGCAGGTGTCACTGCATCGTCTTTGTGTTTCTGCAAGAGTCAACACACAGGCTTTAGTTTATAATCTTTTTAATCGGCAGAAAAAGAAATGAAGATGTCATTCCAAAAGGAAGTATGAGCCTCAGAGGGGCAAACTTGTGGTGAACTTACGAACAAAGGAACCCAGATTGCATAGCAAATGGTTAACCCTTTGACTCAGTTGGAGAGGAACAGGGGGTCAGACACAGCCTTCTTTTTTCACCAGGTCCCTTCTGAGGCTCCATAGGTAAACAATGGACTCAATCTGAATTAGGAGTTGCTGGGGTTTTTTTCAGGCTGAGACTTGGGTTTGAATTACCCCTAAAAATTGGCAAATGTACAAAATCTGAGCAGACAGACATAGTGGGATTCTGACTTAAGCCTAGAGGACATCCCCCTGGTCTGTTCCTTCTGTTCTTTCTGAGGTTGGTACACTTGACCCAGTCCTATGAAGATACTGGAGTACTGAGAAACATGGCTCCAACATCAAGGAGCTTTCAGTAAAGAGAAGACTTGAACACTAAGAAACGAGAAGTTAGACTGTTGCTGAGAACTCTCAAATCAAATTATCCAAACAAGGCAGTTGAGGCACTTGCTTATAAGACTTTTTTAAAGCCGGCCCGTGACTTCATTACTTGTAAAGTTGGCCTCCTCTTTCCTCCTGCTTTCCCACCCACTGGCCTGGCCTAACAAATAAAAGCTAGAAAACTTACTAGTGTAACACGCCGAGTTTACCTTAAGACCCCGGGCTAGCTAAGTCTAACCATCCACTCGTGAGACATTTACTGGGCACCTCCTCTGTACGAGGCTTTGTTCTAGGCACACAGATGAATGAGACGTAAGTTTCATCTTCAGGAATCTCATAGCCAGCAGTGGGGAGGCAGACAAAACTACAGTTAGGGTACAAGCTAATAAATGCAGTGCCAGAGGGAGGCAGGGAGTACTATGAAAGCACAGTGGAGGGCAGGGGGAAATTTGCAGATGACGGGACACATACAATAAACTTTAGAAAATGAGGAACATGATAGAAATGGACACGCTAGGCTAAGTAGAGGCTCAGGGGTGAGCATAAAGCATGGCCTTTCAGTAGGTAGTTCTAGGGTATTGAAGTTCCGTGTTTGGGGAGGGTTTGTGGGGGAAGGGGAGGAACAGAGGCTGTGGAGAAGAAGGCAGGAGCCAGATGAGGAGGGGGACCTTGAACTCCACATAATCTGAAGGTTCTGGGGAAACCACCAGAGAACTTTAAACAATGCAGTGAACAGCTCAGAAGTCTTCTGGGACTATCACTCTGTCAGGAGCATGGAGGGTTGTTGGGGAAGAGTGAAACAGAAGGCCAAGTGCAGTAAGGAGGCTACTGCAGTAATCCTAGGGATGTAAACTAAGGAAGAGCAATGGGAGCAGAGGAGGGGAGAAGAAAAGAAAATTCTGAGTGAATATAGAAGGGAGAGGAGCTGTGGGTGGCCTCCAGGCTTCTGCCATGGGTGTGTGGGTAAACGATGACACCTGTTTCCCATGCAGGGAATGCAGAAGGAACAAGTCTAAGAGAGATAGTGAGAAGAGTTTTGGATGAATTGCAGTGGGACAGGAACCTCCAAATGGAGATGACCAGCAGCCTCCATTTTAACATAAGGACTGGGCTCAGGAGAGACTGAGAAATCACCAGTGAAAGAGGTGCGAGTTGAAACCAATGACTTTGCATGCCGTCACTTGGTGACTACCTGAGCAGAGCCTGAGGAGAGTCTGAGGAACTGCCAACTCACAAGGCAGAGGGTGGCTGAATGACAAATGAGAAATGGGACTTCGGCTGGGAGCCGTGCCTTAGAAGCCAAAAGAGAAGATCGTTTCCAGAAAACATGAGATTCGCATATCCATTGCCACACAGAGGGGTCAAGAAAGATAGGGTCAGAAAATGTTCCCCAGATATGACAAATAGGAGGTTGCTGGTGACCTAAACTGAAAGCAGTTAGCTGCCAAGAGCAGAGATAATATCACACATCATTGATCAAACGAGTGAGTCCGTGTCACATTTTCATAGGGACAGACCCCACCCAAGAATCCTGGATATTGGTTCTAGAGAAAAGTAATAGGCAAAGCTATTTACCTTATTAAGAGCAGCAGAAATACTTTACTGCCTGTTTATTTGCACATAATGCCATGCTAAACAGAGTAGAGGGAAAATTAAACACAGTTTATGCATTCATGAAGCTCAAGCTCTTTACTGCGCAAGTATTGAGACTCTAACATTGGGTAAATTGACCAAAAATAATCTTTTTTTAAATGGCTATTTCCATAGAGTGTGTTCTTACAGAATCCTAATCACAAGATAACTTTCAACAACCCAGAGAAGATAGTTCTGTATTCTCTGTGTGAAGAAGCTGTAATCCAATCTTGATAATTCATGGTGGTTAACCCTTGCTTCTCCTAAGTTCTTTCTCATAGCTCATTTCAGTCTCTTTTGCTATATTTTTGGGGCTAGCCTGTCTCATTCTGACCTCAGTGGGTAACAGATGGTTACCATCTTCCATATATCAGTCCTTCTCATATTTGCAGATGAATAATAAATTTTCTTTCTGCTTGGAACTCCCCAGGCTACATAAGTCTGATGAGGCCTAAAGAATTGATCTTACAGAATATCAGAGGATTTCCTCGTTAATGAACAGACTAGACTGTTGGTAGGCAGAGCAGGCAAGCACGTGACAGAGGAAATTTTTAATCAGGAGAATAGTATCACACCTTTTAGCTGGTTTTCATGGTATTTTTTCATGTACTTCATGGTTTTCATATATTTTTTGGTGCTTTGCTTGTGAATTTCTACCCTGACAAGGAGAGAGATTTGAATTTTCTGTCTTGATGTTTGCATGGCTGAATTCCCAGAAGATTTGGATTCAATGACTCCTGAATCCTTTTTCTCAAAATTTTCTGTGATCCCATGTACACCATTTTTTCTTCCCTTATTTTGTTTTAGAGATCTATTTGCATAGAAGAACCTGAACATGGCAATGCAGAAAGATTGAGATCATGAACTCTTGGTTAGGGTTTTGCTGGTAGAGATGTATACTGCTTTTGGCTGTGGCTAGTATGGTCTGCTCTGTATGAGGGGTTTTTGTTTTTGTGTTTTTTTTGGGGGTAAGCATGCTTGAGTGGGGTAAAGGGGTATATACGGGGGAGAGAATCCTGAGCAGTCTCCACACCCAGTGCGGGGCCCATGGGGCCTGATCTCACGACCCTGAAATCGTGACCTGAGCCAAAATCAAGAGTCGGATGCTTAACCAGACACCCCAACTCTGTACAATTTTAGTCAAGGCTGACTCACATCATCAGAGCCACAGTTATACCTGTAGGATAAAATAGAGGCCTTTCTGTATCCTTGATCTGCTTTATACACAAGGAATAGATACTGAAGCTTAATTCTAAGTTGACTCAGGGTTTATAATCTAAAGTGATAAAAGGAAAGGATCTCAATCCCTGAAACCATAAATGTTGCATAGTGACTCAGATTTTGTGTGTGTTCAACACATGGAGAGCTACCTACAGATGAGTTACGATTTCAAAATTTTATTTGGAATACATTTCCTTGTAAGTCACGTGGATTATTGAATGTTGTGGGATACCAACCATACATATTCCCCCACGTTTTGGAAAGAAGACTAAACTTGCTTTCCCTGTTTGAAGGTAGAAAATATGTGCCAAAGATAAAGTCAGATGCATACATGTTAACTTAGGGACATAGTTTAGGTATTCTGACTCCTGCCTCTGAGATGGAAATGTGCTACTGTAGAGATGGAGAGTCCTGATTCTCCACCAGAGCCTTTCCCTCCACCACTGTGAACCGTTCCCGTGAACATTTTGAGACCTCTTATTCTTGGGTGTAAAGCACTTCAGTTTCTTCAGGGAATATGAAAAGTGTTACTCATTCAAAGTAGTTGTGTGTGCTTTCCTCTGAAGTTACCGGAAAGTCATTTGCCCTGGTCGTGAGGAGGGTTTGAGAGTGGGCTGGGAAAAGGAAAGGAAGGACCCACACGTACCTATAACATAGAGAGTGCCAAGTAGATTGAAAATATTCAATAACTACTTGCTAGTTGGTTGACCAGTTTTCCATTTTAAACTTCTCGGATTCCCTAGTTTTGGAGAAGTGAGATATTTTTCCTGGTGACTCTCTCGTAGCTGGAGGCTTGTCTTAGTCCCTGTCCTCAGAGGAAGAACTCCCATGAGGCAGTGTGATAAATGCCTAGAGAAAAAAGGCATCCCACCGTGTTCTAGAGGAATACACCTAATGCGGGGCCCACAGATGGCCCACAGTTTGGTGATTGGAGGGTCTTGAATTGACGGTGACCTGGCCTTTGGATCCTTGATTAAAAGAAAATGGGAAGCCCAATAACTGATCTTTTCTCCACTTATTTTCCTTCTGTCCTATCCCAGACTTACTTATTTTCTCTTGTGATTCCATCCCTGTGTCAGAGTATCTGCCTCCTCTGACTGGCCCCTGCTATCCGCTCTGCCGAAGTCTGTGGAGCTGTTCTGAACCCTCAGTGTTCACCAGTCACACAGAGAGACTTTCGGTCCCCACACCCAGCACCCTTCCCTCGAGCTTCCCAGCATTCGGAATGGAACGGGATGGGATGCAGGCATCAGTATATTTTAAAAGTACTCCACGTGATTCTCATGTTCCATGTGGTTGAGCCCCACTGCTTCACAGCAGAGTCAGAATTTTTCCTGCAGGTGACTCAAAATGAGAGAGATCTAGGAAAAAACATAACATAAAAATGAGTTAGTTATTTCCTCCTTTTCTTTCTCACCAAGTCAAGCAGAACTTTGGGTCTTGGAAATCTTGGCTTCCTTTTGCCCTGAGGTAGTCTGAGACTTATTTCCCAGAGTCTCATGGAGGTGAAAATCTGGGTGGTCCTACTCAGGGATGGGCCCTGAGGCTTGGACAGGGTGAGGCTGAGAGAGAAACCTAGGATAGTCTCACTTTGGAGGCTGCAGGGAAGGGCCTGGGAGGAGGCTTCATAGGTGCAACCCTGTCCATTTACTCTTACCCAGGAGATGGTAGGGTGATGAGGGTCAAGACACAAGACCTGAAGCACCAAGACTTTGGGGACCAGAGACTCCGTGGCTAAGAAGGGCAAAAAGTAGCAGAGAACTGCCATCGAATGGACCACACAGGCTTGGAGAGTGAGCATGTTGGCAGCCATCTTGATGGGCTGAAAACCAGTTGCTTTGCTCCAAATTTTTTGGACTATATAAATCTCCTTGGATTATTATACAGACCTGTGAAGGGGAAAGCTTTCTTAAAGAGGACCGAGATTGAAATTTTTGCAAGTAAGGATTCAGAATCAGACATTACTATATTTGGGGGTTGGGGGGAAGGCAACATGGATTTTTTTTTCATCTGAGGGATATGGAATAAAGTCTAGTCTGTGTAACAGAAGGAATCAAGCCATCAGTCTCAAATAAATTGAATAACCCAATCTCATATGCTTTTAATTTTATTGGGTTTTCTTTAGATTCTGGCTTGGCCAAAAACTCTGAGGACTTCTGCTGCTGAACAACCGTGTATTTTCTAAGCCTGTTCATAGGATGTAGTAGAATTTTTATGGCAGGGTTTAAGGGCAGCAGTGTGGTGGTGCTGTTTGGGGGTGTGTGGGGGGAATTAGTGCATGGTGGACGGAGAGAGTGGCCTTGGGGCTTGAAATCATGTTTTCACTTGATATATCAAGATCCAGAAACAATTGGTTATTTGTATTTTATTTAAGAAGGAGGAAACTACCCCTTCAGTTAAAGCCTTCCAACTGCAACACCTACCCCCCAGAACCCTGTAAGGTGAGAAATTGAAAAAGCAGCAGCAGTTAAGTAGGAATGATGTCAATTATTAAGCTATTGAAATGCTCTCCACAAAGGAACCTTGGTGCAGTGAGAAGAACTTGGGCTTTGGAGACCTACAGAACTGGATTTAAATCCCTGCTTGCTGGCTTTGATGTATTTTTGTATTCCTGGGACCTAGCAGTGCATGGCATGTATAATAGGCCATAACAATGAACACTTCATAAATGACTAAATAATGGGTGAACCAAAGGAATAGCCCCCCCGATTCTGAGCATTCACTTAAAACATCTGAACCTTAACCTCAGTGTCTTTACTTGTAGAATGGGCAGACTGATAAGTAGAGATTTTTGAGCTCGTATGAGATGTGAAGTGCTGAAACAGTGCCTGGTGGAGCTTCCTTATATTTCTTACACTCCTTGTTTTCCTTATATTTGACCTGCCTTCTAGCACACGCCTTCCACCTCTTCGGGGTAGGAAGAGACTTGCCGAACTGAAATCCTCAAGTGTGGGAAATGGTTGCGCATGATAACCAACTTTTAACCCCACCTTCGACTCTGAGTCCTACCACTGGAACACGTGTCAAGGAGAATTCCTGTTAAGAGAAACCGGCTTTGCTTGTCTTTCACAAGTCCTCTGGCTCTTCATGAGGTGTCTTAGGACTCCAAACAGTATGGTTTTTTTTTTTTCAATTACAGTATAATTAACATGCAGTATAATATTAGTTTTAGGTATACAACATGATTCAACACTTCTATACATTACTCAGTGCTCATCAATACTATAGTATTACTGACTATATTCTCTATGCTGTACCTTTCATCCTCATGACTTAATAACTCAGAGTTCATACCTTTTAATCCCCTTTATTTCACCCAGCCCACCCCTTGCCCCCTACCTGCCCTCTGACAACCACCAATTTGTTCTCTGTATCAAAAATGTCATTTTTTATTGCTTTCTTTGTTCATTTGTGGCTTTTTAGATTTTACGTATAAGTAAAATCATATGGTATTTGTCTTTGATTTATTTCACTTAGTATTGTATCCTCTAGTTCCATCTATGCTGTTGCAAATGGCCAGATAATTCTTTTTCTGGCCAAATAATATTCCATTGTGTAGATAAACCTCATCTTCTTTATTCCTTACTGATGGACACTTGGACTGCTTGCATATCTTGGCTATTGTAATTGTTGCTGTAATACACATACAGGTGCATAAATTTTTCAAAGTTAGTGTTCTTTTGTTTTCTTGGAGTAAATACCCACTAGTGGAATTACTGGAGCATATGTTATTCTGTTTTTAGTTTTTTGAGGAGCCTTCATTCTCTTTTTCACAGTGACTGTACCAATTTACATTCCCATCAACAGTGCATGAGGGTTCCTTTTTCCTCCACATCCTCACCAAAACTTGTTATTTTTTGTCTTTTTCATTCTCACCATTCTGACAGGTGTAAGGTGATCTCTCATTGTGGTTTCAATTTGCATTTCCCCGGTGATGAGTGCTGTTGAGCATCTTTTCATGTGTCTGTTGGCCATCTGGATGTCTTTGAAAAACATCTGTTCAGGTTATCTGTCAATTTTTTAATTTGATTATTTGTTTTTTGGTGTTGTAGAATTTCTTTATATACTTTGGATATTAACCTTTTAATGGCTCTATCATTTGCAAATATCTTCTCCCACTCAGTATGTTGCCTTTTTATTTTGTCGATGGCTTTCTTTGCTGTGCAAAAGCTTTATATTTTGATGTAATCCCAATAGTTTATTTTTGCCTTTGTTTCCCTTGCCTGAGGAGACATATCTAGAAATATGTTGCTAAGGTTGATGTCAAAAATTTTCTTTTTTTAATTAAGATTTTTACTTATCTACTAGACAGAGCAAGCACAAGCAGGGGGAGTGGCAGACGGGGAGAGAGAGGGAGAAGGAGGCTCTCCACTAAGCAAGGAGCCTGCTGTGGTGCTCTATCCCAGGACCCCAGGACCACAACCCCAGCTGAAGGCAGATGCTTAACCGACTGAGTCACCCAGGCACCCCTGCTGCCTATGTTTTCTACCAGTTTTATGGTTTCAGAACTCACATTTAGGTCTTTAATCCACTTTAAGTTTATTTTTGTATATGATGTAAGAAAATGGTCCAGTTTCATTCTTTTGCAAGTAGCTGTCCAGTTTTCCCAGCATCATTTATGGAAAAGACTGTCTTTTCCTCATTGTGTATTCTGGCCTTTTTGACATAGATTAATTGACCTTATAAGTTTGGGTATATTTCTGATGGTATCTGGTTTTGAATCCTGTCAGGTACTCTTGGTCTACCGCTTACTTTTTTTTTTTTTTTAATTTATTAGAGAGCACATGTGCAGTGGAGGAAGGGCAGAGGGAGATGAAATCCCAAACAGACTAAATGTGGAGCTAGATGCCTGGTTCAGTCCAACCACCCCTAGATCATGACCCCAGCCAAAATCAAGAGTCAGATGCCCAACCAACTAAGCCACCCAGATGCCCTTAGTCTACAGTTTTTTACTGAGATTTGACCCAACATTTTGATCCAATATTTGTCCTAACCTTCATTATTTTCATTCAACAAATTTGTGACATGTTTTCTCCATATAGTAGGTACTAGGGATATAACACAGATGAGATGGAGATGAGCAGGATGTAGTTCTTGCCCTCTAAGCAGAAAAATTCTTGTAAGAGGGATTTAGATAAGAAATACAAGAGTTACAATGCAGAAAAGTAAAGTTTCTGATAGAAACATACACAGGAGCTAATTCTGGGACAGAAAAAGTGTCAGAAAAGAAAGAGAAGTAGCCCAAACATCCCTGAGTTCTTGTCTCTGTCTCACTCGGATTCTTCTGGTCCTGGATTATATCCTATCTAAACCACTGTCCCCCAAAACCCATTTGAGCCCATGTGTACTACAGGATAGTCATCAACTTAGAATGGGACCTCCAGGAGGGCAGATGTATGGCCTGTCTTGTTCACCCCTGCACCCCAGGCCATGAAACAGAGTCTAGCACACCAGTAGGCACACAGATATTCCTTAAATGAATGTATGACTTAATTCTGCATGGAGCTGGATGAAATGGATGGGTTCATTCTCTCTCTCTGTTTTGTTCCCTCTTCCTTCCTTCCTTAACTAGTCCTTAATAGTTCATAGGGCTTTTATGTACAATTAAATTATGAAAACACTTTTGCTTTTAAGTGACCTATTTTCAAAGACTTATCTATCTGTCAGCCCATAAATTTCATTACAATCTACTAGCTTCGTCAAGCATCCTTTCTGAAAAAGGCACAGTGTTCCCTAGCTATTAGATTTTGTATGGAAATTGCTAGATGCTTTGTTGTTGCTTTTGGATTTTACAGCGTCTGTCAGTAAGTTGGGTTGATTATGCATACATGCAGAGTATTTGGTTGTGTCCTTCATGTTGGGTATTTTAGTTTGTTTACGTTGTCTACAAATCTTGAGTCCAGAGAGTACCCTGTCTGAAGCACTCTGTTATGCTAGTAGAATGAATCTTAATACTTAGTTTATTCCCAAGAAACAAAAGCAGGTGGTACTGTGGCCCACTCCCCTCATTGGAGGTCCTATTAGAACGTCTGTCTACAAGTGGATGGGCTGTCATGAGTGAATTGCAAGAGCCCAGGGAAGGTGTTGTACCTCACTTCAGAAGCCAAAGATCCCAGAATCAATGATAAAAGCAAAGTAAATTGACTTAAAAATAAAGAATGGATCTAATAACATAAAAATGTAGCTATCATTGCACAGTTCGTCACGGTCTCAGTAGTACCGAAGTAGAATCAGAATTGGATGCTCTTTGTATGGTTCTTAGGTCACGGTCCTTAGACAGCATCAAGAGGGAGACACAGAGCAAACTCATCAGCATTTATAATGTGAACATGGGCGGTTGAAGTGGCCTGGTCATTTCCCCTTCTTAAAATTGGGTTCAGATCCACGTTGGATCCAGTGACCTAAATTTTCCTGGCATAACTGTATTACTGATCCCTGCTGTACCTCTTAGGTTAGACACTGAACACCATGATTTGCTCTAGCATTCCAGGTTTTTCCCATTAGTTCTTCACCCTGGCTGATGTGGCTAAGGAAGAAAGGAACCAAAGGAGTAAGTGCGTACACTGGGGTATGGTCACTCACCTGGTGTGTTCTCCTCGGGTGAGAGGGAAGTATTCAGAATACCAACATTACAAACAAAATTTTATAGAAAGCCTTCCTGTGGAGGCAGAGAGTCCCTTGGTACCAACTAGATCATTATTTTCTGTCCTGTGAGAATAGGAAAAATTTTAGTAATTGACCATTATTTCTAGAAGAACATGTCACAGGTCACTGCATTCTTCCGTGTCTAATAGCAACATGATCTATCTGAGAGGGAATTAAATGCATGTGTAAACCCCAGTGCCTGCCTGTCCCCCTAATCAGTGGGGGAAAAGCTTTCCCCTTGGCCCTCTTTTCTGCAAGTTCCAAAGGGACCAAGCCATGGGTGACGCTGAATGGTTTTTATAATCACACCCCAAACTCAGCCTTCTCAACAATGAGGAAAGTTCTGAAGAGGAAGCAGAACACACCTCCCAGTTGCTGGAGCAGAAAGGGCCCTGGAGGCTGTAGGTGCCTCTTCTGCTGGTCAGTCCCCAACATAAGCAGTTCCGACTGAGTCTGAGGACTGTTTGGTCACTTCCGGAAAGCAATAGAAGAGTGTGATGAATATCTAGGTTTTTGTGGGTGCTGTATTTAATAGGAAACAACATGACTGCTCTGTCATTCAGTGACCGTTGGAGCACCTACCATGTATGAGGTACAGCTTCAGGCATTGGAGATGCAGTGTTGAGAAAAACCATATCTAGGAGAGTTATATTTTAATGAAGGAGGAGAGAACTAAGGTATATATATATTCTTAGGTGGTAAGTGCTGGTTGGAAAAGAAAGCTGATTAAGCGAGATGGGCAGCACAGAGTGAGGATGAGGGTGTAATTATATTTTGGGTAACCGGGAAAGACCGCTCTGCTGAGGGGATGTGGAACAGACACATAAAGGAAGTGAAGGTGGGGGGCCTGCAGGCGTCTGGGGGGAAAGCATCCTGGGAATAGGGAACAGTGAACACAGGAGGTGGGAGGGGGGGTCTTGCTTCAAAAACTGGGGCTCTTAGGAGGAGGCCAGTGTGGCTGAAACTGAGCCAGCAAGAGTGATATAAGAGAGGTCGTTGGGAGGTGGGCCTAATTTTAGGACTTCACAAACCACAGTAAGAATTCTGCCTTTTTCCTGAGTGAGATGGAGAACCCCTGGAGGGTTTTGAAGAGTGGGATGACCTATCTCAGGTTTTAAAAGCCTCTCTATGGGGAGAGAGAAGTAGTAGGAGTGGGAAACATGCCAAGAGCTGATACCTGAGTCATGTGGTGTAGACAGGTACACGGTGGGCCAGCTGGATCCAGTCCAAAGGCTGGATGGCTGGGATCTGTTGCTGGTGTGGATGTGAGGTGAGAGAAAGACAGGAATCAATAGGACTCTAGTTTTTATTTTAATTAATCATTTATTTATTTATTGCCTAAGACCCTAAAGAAGGGGTTGCTCTGTACTGAGACAGAAGTCTCTGGGAAGACTCTCAGAAGAGACCATTAGGAGTTGGATTTTGGAAATACTAAGCACCTGGAGATAAACGCTGGCGTTCAGGGGAGAAGCCTAAGCTGGTGATACAAACATGAGAGTCATTCATGTACATGGCTTTTTAAAGCCTTGAAAGCTAATGCGATAATGAAGGAGGGGAGTGCCGGTGAAGAAAAGAACTCCAAGGAGCAGTCTGGGAGCACTCTCGGGAGCAGCAGGGAGGGGAAGAGGAAGGCATGGCAGCCGAGGTGACTGAGAGGGATCTGCTGGTGAGGAGAGGGGACAACTGAAAGAAAATCTACCCTCTGAGCCAAATGAAGACAGTTTTCAAGGAAGGAAGGGATGATTAACTATATCAACTTTGTTGTTTGGGATCCCGAAATTTCCATTTTACTGCATTTTGTAACTATCAGTGAATAGTAAGGAACGAGACATGGGAACCATCCCTCATTTTTGAGAGATTAGAAAAACAATGAGGAGTTCCAAAGGTGTAATCATACTACATCAAAAACAGACAACTGCAAGAGAAAAACTATAGAAAGGTTGTCTCTAGGGACACAGTATAATGTCAGCTTCTACAAGTTGGACATTGAACTAGCTGGCCTCCTCCCTCAGTCTATAACCTTTAGCTTCAAAAATTTTTAAGTGGGATAAAAAAATACTTGTCTCATGGGGCCATTGTGGAAGCAGGGTATCCTAGTTCCTTCTGCATAATCTCCACTATTTCCATGTCGGCATTCCAGACCCTACAAGTAAGAAAATGGAGAATTTTATATGCAAATTTTATGCGTAAGCATTTTTGTTAATAGTTGTTTTCAAAGTATATGATTTGTTCACTAAACTCCAGTATTTCTACTTTTCTACTCTATGCCAGGTACTATGCAGATCACTAAGGATTCACAGGGAAATGAGAGGCTCTTGTCTCTAAGGAGCTTAGAGTCTAAGGAAGCAAATAGAATGAATGATATTTAAAACATACAGTAGACCACCAGTACCATTAATCCTTGTGAAACAATTGAGGGATAGTCTCATTGTCTCAAGACCCCACTTATTTTTCACTTAAGAGATGCTTTGAGGTAAAGCCTGACAATGAGCCCTCTCACCCATATCTGCATATAGCAAGCACATAGCTCTAACTGTATCAGGTTCCTAACATAGTGTCTGATGTTCGAGATGAGTGGCTGGGACACATCTTCCTTTTAAAAGCAATAAATAGTTATGGATTTTCCTCTGCAGTAATGCCTGCTCTTAAATGTGGACGATGAAATCTGCTGGCCTGCACTCTGTACCACGCGCTCCCTGCTCACGAGCTTCTTGGTACCGGTGATGTGCAGATCTAACTATAGGGCTGTCATCAGCTGCCTAATGATCTACCTTAAATAGGACCGTCAGCCATTTTGTTTTGTCCCAAAGGGTTCTTTGCAAATGACCCAGGGAGAAGAGGGAGAGCCAAAGTGCCCCTAGCCATCAACACAGAGCTCCAAACATGGTCGTTGTGACCCTGGGGCTGGGAGCCAGGGTATGAGAGAGAAGCAGTAGGGATAGAATAGGCAAGCTCCATTGGTTTTGAGGTTCAAGGTCCTTCAGCTGGAGGAGAATAGAAAGAACTTTACTCTGTTGGAGATGACCTGTGATAATATGAAATTTAAGCCAAGAGTGTCAAAGGCTGTATATCCTTGTTCAGGGACAATCACTCAACACCACTGCAAGCTGAATCTTTGACAGGAATAGCTGGTGCTTATGAACCACATAGCTTAGAGGGATGCTGGCAGATGATAGACCTTGGATTGTAATCATTCCTCCTCCTCTCTTACAAGTTTGGGGGTGATGTACACCCCTTCCAGTGTTAGAGTCACTGGGCATGAAAAATTTTGTTTATTTGATTTTTAGCTCTCTGGTTGTTCTCTCTGGCATTGTGCTCTGTGATTTGGTTACTTTTCAATGTTGTATGGCCATGTGAGGGGGCTGGGAGTTATCTATTTTTATCGACACTACCACCATGGGTCTTAAAGTCAGGAAGATGTGAATTCAGACCTATTACTAAGGTCAGTCTCTTGGGAGACTGTTGGGCATCATGGTGAACAGGACAGGTTCCTGATTCAGAGAGTCCCAAGGTTCAAGGTCAGAATCTATTATTTACATGCTGTGTGGTGCTAGGCAAATTAATTAGCCTTTCTGGGCTTCAACCTCTTTATCTACAAATAGAAAGGATATTAGTATCTACAGGGTGTTTGTAAGGACAAAACTGAGATGCCGTGATATGGTGGCACATAATGACTGTTCATTAAATACTCCCTGACTAAAATTGCCCGATTCCTCTGATCCTTGGTGTCCTCGTTCTTAAAATGAATGTGTTGTTGTTAATGTGAAATAATCTAGGGGGAAATCTCAGCAGTGTGGTATGGAATGAATAGTTGATATTATTATCAATAATAGTAATTAACAGAAACAAAAAACTTCTGAAATGGACTTCAGAGCCTCATTATTGCTTATTCTCTTTTTTATGTCAACATCTGTTCTCATGAGATTATTCAGTTCTGACTCATCAGTGAAAAGTAACCTTTTATGCAATAACTATTGTTACATGGGTGAGAGTAGACAAATCTCTTTTTAAAAATCTGATTCTAGGGCTCCTGGGTGACTCAGTCATTAGGCATCTGCCTTCAGCTCCTGTCATGATCCCGGGGCCCTGGGATCTAGCCCTGCATCTGTCTCCATGCTCAGTGGGAAACCTGTTTCTCCCTCTCCTCCTGCTCATGTTCCCTCTCTTGCTGTCTCTGTCAAATAAATAAACAAAATCTTTTAAAAAAATAAATGAAATAATAAAATAAAAATCCGATTCCAGATCTCTATCAGTCAACATGCTTTTACCAAACATGTTATGTTCCCAGCTTTGATGGAGAAGCAGTTTTCTTCACTGGGTTTGTAATTAACTAGGGTTACAAAGTAAAAAAACATACGCATTCAATAAATTATAACCACGTGTATATTATGCATAAGGCACGATGCTAACAGGTATCCTGATAGGTATAAATGTGAACCAGAGGTGGATCCTGCCTTCAAGGGATGCCAGGCCAGCTGAGAGGGCTGGGAGAAAGAGCGTGGATGCAGACTGCCTGGATTGGGTACCTGCCTCTACCCCTCTCCACCGTGAGACTGTAGGCGAGTTACTGAACTGCTCTGTGCAGGGGCTCCTCCTCTGACAAGTGCAGGTGATAATAGTACTGACACCATAGCGTTGGGATGAAACTTAGCTGGATTATTATACATAAAGCACAGTGCCTGTCGTATACTCTGAGATCAGTAAATGTTAGCCATTTCAAAATACATAGCTGGGGATAAGACATGCATGTAAACAAACATAATGCAAGAGTATGGTAATATTGCTATGGAAATTTGGATAGAGGAGAGAAAAAGTAGGCTTTGTAAAGGAATGTGGTATTTGAGCTAAGCTCGGGAGGATAGATAATATATGCACATGAAAAAACAAGGCAAATCAGGGCAGTTTACAATCACATAGTATGAGTAAGAGCATGAAGGGGTGGACAAGGCAAAGAAACTACAGGGAAGAAGTCGGGAGGGCAGGAAGGGGAAAGTCAGAAAGTGAAGGTCCTCATGTGATGGTTTAAGTAATTTGTATTTGCTGTGGGGAGGGTCGAGAGAGGGCCATTATGGATTTTGAACAAAAAAATGGTAAGGTCAGAGTTGTGCCTCTGGTAACTGACCAGAGAAAGAAAGCTCTGAGGGTCACAATAGCTTGTCTTGGTCACTAGACCTCTGGTCTGTCCTTTTTCTGGCCTGTTTACTGTAGGACAGGTAGGAGGGAAGACTCAGACAGGAGATGATGATGTTTGCGCCTGGGTTGCCAAGAGGTTGGTGTGTCACTACCAAACATGGGGAACATAAAAGGATGAGTAGACTGACAAATGCCTCTGGAATCATTGGGACCTTTTGGTTTGTGGTGTTAAGTGTATGGATGAAGTCAGGAATGAGTGCAGGTTTGGAACTGTAGAGTACCACCAGGTTAGAGGTTCAGATGGTCCAGCAACTCCTACGAATAAAACTGGAAGCCTGAAGAATGTATGAGATTGCTAAGGGAATGTGATGAAGACCACCCTTGGGTGACCCCTATATGTAGGGGTAGCAGGAGAAATTGAACTTGGAAAGGATCCATCAGAAAGGAGAACAC
Organism: Ailurus styani; assembly: GCA_002007465.1. Lineage (NCBI taxonomy): Eukaryota > Metazoa > Chordata > Mammalia > Carnivora > Ailuridae > Ailurus > Ailurus styani. Next base: position 1,624,875 of record LNAC01000041.1, on the reverse strand, counting down.
AGAGTTGAATACAGGGACAGAAGAGTTTCAAGAAAGAGCATTTTAGGAATGCTGGACAAGACTTACTCAGGAGATGGGAAGGCAGTAGGAATGGAGGAGAGATGAGGCAGGAGGCAGAGGGGAGAACCCACTTCTGGGGAAGGGGACAGAGACCTTTTGATGTATTAGGTAGAAATCCGGAAATGCTGATGTGATCTTTGGTATTATTTCCTAGGAAGTAAGAAATGTGCACCCCTCATCCTTAAGGACAGAGATGAGGTCTAAAAAGTCTTATTGATTACTGATTATTATGCCTTCTGCCCTAGCACTTTCTTGCTCTTTATTTTGTCTCCGTCTTATAGGTGGGGGGAAGTGGTGATTTGATATTGACTGAGTTGGATTAGCAGAGTACTTCAAAGTGGGGAAAGTTTTATGGTCTTGTTCCAGTAAAACCAGAGCTCAGACAAGCTGAAAATGTATCATTAAAAAAAAAAACAACAACTATAAGTTGATAGAACAAAATCTCAGGGTTGTTACTTTATCAAAAATTCCTTTTCCCTCCTCACATAGAGGAAGAGATGGCAGTGCCCTCTGGGAACTAGAAATCCTAGTGAGGAGCACAAGAATGAGGAACACAGGAGAATGAGAGAGCAAGAAAGAGAAGATTGGATTCACAGAGCAGGATAGACTGCCTCTGAGTAAGATGGTCTATTCTGGATTTAGAATAGGAATCGTTGTAGGTTTTGACAAGGAGTATTCGCCAGAGTGTGTTACTAAAACCGTGGAACTAATTAGGTCAAGGTGTTCATTTTGAAGAGATTGTCCACGTGAACCTTGAACTTAGTTGAAGTGATGGCTCAAGTGGCAGGGACAAAGGCTATGAACTGGCCTGTCAGCCGTCAGCTCCAAAACCCCAGTGTTAGTGGATCCTGTGTTCTGAAACCTGGTGGGCTCTGAAGTATCCAGGCTGAAGGCTTAGTCATTGGATGGTAGTTAATAAATATGTGTTGAATTTGCACAAAAATGATCAGATTTTCTGATTGTCATTAGGAGTCTGATAAATGGGGGCACCTGGGTGGCTCAGTCAGTTAAGCTTCTACCTTTGGCTCAGGTCATGACCCAGTCCTGGGATCAAGTCCCGAGTCGGGCTTCTTGCTCAGTGGGGTGTCTGCTTCTCCCTTTCTGCCCCCCGCTCCTACTGGCGCGTGCTCTCTCTCGCTCTCAAATAAATAAATAAACAAATAAATAAAATCTTTTTAGAAAGTCAGATAAATGGTGGGAGAATTAACTAGGATGTTGCTTGATTTCCCAAGAAGATGCAGATTGGCTATCACATACCTCAGAAGAGAAGAATTTTGTACCTGAGTAGGAAAGTGATGATCTGAATTTGGCATTGAGGGATGGGAGGGGAATTACAAGATGTGGCAGAATCTGCAGCCTCCAATTATAGAGAGTTTCTTGGAAATGGTAACCCATGGAAGGACCCAGATTTGATTGAAAGCAAAGGGACAGAGGGAGAGACGGAACAGGAGAAGAAAATGTACATCAGCCCAGGAATGAGTGAACGAGGGAGGGCTGGTAACTGGAGGGGCTTGGGCTCTCTGTTTAACCAGGAAGCGAGAGAAGTGATGAGATGGGTTGACTTGACTTGTGGTTCCACATGGAACTGGGGAGCAAAGACGACAGCATCACATCCTCGAAGGCTCCAGATGGTGGTCTGTTGAAGGCTTGAGGAGGTGGTCTGTGCTGTCCAGAGCAAAGACAGACACAGGCTGCCGCTCCAGGTGCTGTCTGCTGCCAGGTCAGCACGGATCACTCAGGGCCAGCCAGTGTGGGGAGAAAAGTGAAGGCGTTTGGAGAACAGGCAACTTGGCTCTGAGTCCCATGCCCATCTGTGTGTCACCCCGGAGGGCGGACCTAGGAAAGTGTATGCTGGGCTCCTCTTTACCAGACAGCTGTTGGGCCAGGGTGCGTCCCTTTATCACAGTAGCTCATGGGCTACCTAGGTGATGGACAGGTGAAGTTTCAGAAGACAGAGAGGCAGCTGACACAAGGTCAAGCCAAGGTGGTGTGGGCACCTCAGAGTGGAATGGGCATGGGAAATGAGGTCATGGAAAGAGGGGTCCTCACCTCAAGCTCAGGAGAAAATTTTGTCGACTTTCACCCGTTCCTGAAAAGTCTGATCTGTAACACACAACTGTGATTTCTAAATGCCTGGGGTTTTTTTGTTTTTGTTTTTGTTTTTTTGCTGGCAAGTTGTATATAGGTGGCAGATACTTAAATATTCCTCAGTAGGGGGTCTTCTTGACATTTTGGACAGAAAAATTATGTGTTTGGAGGACTGTCATTGCAGTACAGATGACTTAACTCCCGTGACCTGTTTGGCCGTGCACAGAGGGCCCCTCAGTCATTTTGACAACGGAGGGGACTCCCTTGTTGCCTGTGCCCTTTGGGAGGATGTGATTACCTCTGGTCAGCACCGGAGCTGGCGGAGATTCCATCTGGGGGAAAACTTCATTCTCTCCAGAGATTTAACTGAATCCACATTCTGGGAGTGTAGTGCTATTCTGGAGTTTTTTCTGTTTCAACTCAAATGGAGACCAGGAATTCTGACTTCACTATAAGCAGAGGTTTTGAATTTATTACTGACTCAATTTGATGATGAACAGTGACATTCCCATACCAGTGAAAGAGTGGAGCTTTTTTTTTCCCCCTTCAATCTTCTTTTCATAGGTCTGTGATTTGTGGCTTCTTACATTTTTCTGTAGTCCCTGACCAATCTCTTGGTACCAGCAGACATCTTTTTTGGGGATCTCTTACTATTGAATCTCTTTATCTTCCCATCAGATGGAAGGATTTTATTTTTCCATGTGACTAGGCACATGGCGGACACCTTTCAAGAGAAATCATTTCTGTTTAGTCTGCCGGTCCAATAGTGTGGGATAAACACTAACACCAGGGGGCGGGGGGTGAGGTGGGGGAACAGGAGGGCAGTTGCTAGAGAGGAAGCTCCAACTGACCCTCCTCTCACTCCTTTAACTCAGCCACACCTGCAAATGTTCTTGATGTTTGAAGCCCAAAGGTAAAGTTAAGCGATGGGGAGAGTTGGGGGCGGGGGGCATAGACTGACAGACTGAAGGAATGGTAAGGAAAATGCTTTTGTCAGCCTCAGGCAGGGCTGTGTGGGAGGTAAGCATGTTAGTGTACATAGAGGTTGGCCTCGTTTCTGTACCATCAGTGAGAGAATTGCTGCTTAAACAAGGTCTCCGAGATCTCAGGAGGGTTGCTTTTGAGAGGGACGCATAGGAGAGAGGTCCCCTCCTTAGGAACTGAGAGTAGTTCCTCTGCTTGACTTTCAGCTCCTCCCAGTGTGAATCCTCCAGACTTCTCTCTGCCTTCCTTTCCCATATGTCTAGGACTCATTTTCCCATCACCGTCCCCAGCTTCCTTCTGTCATCCCTGGCAAATGTGTTACCCACTATACGGGCCCCTAGCCCCCTCCCCACAACATGGCTCTTGCCTCATCCAAACCTGACACCAAATGGACTTTTCCTTTATGGATCCCATCTCTGCCTGATCTCTGTTATTGTCCCTCATCCCCTTAGTCACATCTCACTGCTCTGTTTCTGTCATTTGTTTGGAGATGGCTTAGGTTTACTCTCACGTGCACCCACGTGTTGAAATTGTCAGCTCACCTTGACTGTGTGCCTTTCCCATGTTCCAGTGGTGAGGGTCATGCTGCAGGTGTCCCGCATATACAGACCTGCTCCCGCTGGCCCTACCCCAGAGCTGAGGTTCAGATTCAGGGGAGGTGCTCAGCATGGCCATGTGAATAGCAGACTCTCCTTTTCGATATCACGTGCAGAAGCCTGTACCTCTCGGTGTACCTGATAACGATACAGCAAGGTGACTTGGGGACCTGGCTCCAGGTGGGGAGGCGGCCCCAGCTCACTCACATGCATGTCTCTGTTCTGCCGGCAGGAAGACAAGGTGGTTCTCCAATGCATCGCAAACATTCACAAGGAGCAAAGGAAATTCTGCCTGGCAGCCGAGGGCCTTGGGAACCGCCTGTGCTTCTTGGAGCCCACTTCGGAAGCCAAGGTAAGATGGATTGCTAGCCCTGCACCTTCTCCCCTTGGCGGCAGTCATTTCAGGGAAAGAGCTGCAGGGAGAGAGGATGAGGAGGGTGATGGGGAAGACAGAGAAAGAACACATTTGCTTTTAAAAGGGGAAGCAGATCGGGTTTAAACCATATCTCTGCCCAGTCCTGCTGCAATCCTACTGCAGTAGGAATCCAGAGCAGAGAAGAATGAGTGGTGCCTCATCTGCCATTGTCAACCGGACACCAGTGATGCCTTGTCACTGTCAGCCCTCACAGAAGAGGTTCTCCTCACCCTCCCAGAACACCGTTTTGTGTTAATTCCTAGAAGTCCAAGCGCACATTCTTTACTCTCAGGTGGCATTTATCGCTCCAAGGACTCAGGGGGCTTGGGCCTGTGTTTTGCAGCAAGCACGCTGCTCTCCATTCTCACTGTGCTGAGAGCATCATCCCACCTGCCCGCTCTCACCTGGGGGCAGAGAGGAATGTCTGCTCTGGTCCCTCCCTGTGTAGTGGCATGTGATGTCCTGTCCCTTCAGCCGCACTTTCTGACCATCTCTGCTTTTCATCGTCTGTATGTCAGGTGGATCTGTGTGCTCAGCGTGATCATGGTACTTTGCAGTCCTGGCCAGACCTTTAGATTAGTCAGGGTTCTCCAGAGAAACAGCTCTCCCTGTCTCTCGATGGACGGGCGGATGCTGGGTGGATAGATAGACAGGGATTGAAGATACTGCCTCTTGCAATTACTGGAGCTGGCAAGTCTGAAATCTGCACATCAGATCAGCAGGTTAGAAACTCAGGCAGTTCATGCTGTTTTGAAGCAGAATATTTTTTTTAAGATTTTATTTATTTATTTGAGAGAGAGAGAGAGAGGATGAGATGGGAGAAGGTCAGAGGGAGAAGCAGACTCCCCATGGAGCAGGGAGCCCGGACTCCGGGATCATGACCTGAGCTAAAGGCAGTCTTTTAACCAACTGAGCCACCCAGGTGCCTCTTGAGGCAGAATATTTTTTCTCTGGGAATCCCCAGTTTTGTTTTTTTGAAGATCTTCAACAGATGAGGTGAGGCCCACCCACATTCTCAAGGGTGACTTTTACTTGAAGTCAACTGATTATAGATGTTAATCACATCTATCAAATACCTTCACATCAAAGCCTGGATTGGTGTTTGATTAAATAACAGAGTACTATAGTCTAGCCACGTTGATGTACAACTGACCATCCTGTCCTCCAACCTGTTTTCTCACAGAACCATGTTTTTGTTTTTTAAAGCAGAAAATGGTTACTGTATTTTTCAGTAGGCCCACGTGATGGGCATGTCATTTCTCCACAGGACTCTACACAATCACAGACGGATATGTGTAGTTCAGCCGAATCCTAGAACAACAGATATATACCAGATGGCCACATCTCCCAGAAGCCCCTGTCCTCTCCATCACGTTTTTGCCCTCCTGTGGAGGTCACCAATCCCTGAGCACAAATGTCTATCTGTGACAATGTCTGGCCAGTGTCAGTATGACAGAGTCCCATTAAAATAAGTGACAAAGAGAGGGGCGCCTGGGTGGCTCAGTGGTTGTGTCTGCCTTCAGCCCAGGTCATGATCTCAGGGTCCTGGGATCAAGCCCCAAGTCAGGCTCCAAGCTCAGTGGGGACTCTTCTTGGGATTCCCTCTCTCCCTCTGCCCCTGCCTCCTAATAAATAAATAAATCTTTTAAAAAGGCAAAGGAAAAGGAAGANGACTCTTCTTGGGATTCCCTCTCTCCCTCTGCCCCTGCCTCCTAATAAATAAATAAATCTTTAAAAAAGGCAAAGGAAAAGGAAGATTTTTTTTTCTTTTTAAAGGTCTTAGAACTGATTTCCCTGAGGTCTTTTTCATTTGCTTTTGTCCTAAGCTAGGTATTTTTATTTTCATTCCCATCAGTCTGGGATAAGAGGAAGATCACTGGATTAGAAGTCAGGAAGTTAGTTCTCAACCCCTAGCTAGTCATGTAACTATAGGTGAGCCACTCAAAACTTGTTTTCAGTTTTCTCATCTGCCAGAGGAGGCATGGCCTGGTGTACTGGAAAGAACATTGGCCTAAGGTGGAAACTAGTGGTCCATTTTCTGGTTATCCACTGCATAGGGCATGGGGCAGTGGTTTAGGGCACGGACTCTGGAGCCAGACCGTCAGGGTTGCAATCCTATCTCTTACCACTCACCAGCTAAGCCAGGATCCTGGGGTACTCCACTTTTCTGAGCTTAGTTTCCTCATCTGCTTCATGGGAATTTAATAGTAACTACCTAAAAAGATTTTTGTGAGGATTAGGTGAGTTAATATGTGTGAAGTGCCTAGCACATTGTAGAGTCTATGTAACCATTGACTACTATGATTTAATCTTGCCTAAACCAGATAAACAACTATATATCCTAACCCAAGAACATTTTGTATTCCTAGGAATAAAAATAACCCATAGCACACATAAATGCATTTGAGGATGCATGAGAAAATATCCTTCCTAACACCCACCTGAATAAGTGTTCTTATTTTTTTGAGAGAGAGAGAAAACAGCACAATCCTGTGCACGTGCGTGGGGGGGAGGGGCAGCAGGAGAGGGAGAGAGAACCCAAGCAGACTCCCCCACTGAGCACTGAGCCTGATGCAGGGCTCAATCTCATGACCCTGAGATGATAACCTGAGCAAAAATCAAGAGTCAGACACTTAACTGACAGAGCCACCCAGGCACCCCTAAGTGTCGTTATTATTTTAATGTTTCATTTTAAATTTAGAACAAGGTAATAAGCATGAAAAAGAGATGTAACATACCATAATTTTATCATCTTGTTCCAGCTGTTTTCATTTGTTTTTCATTCAGTCTTTGTTCACACATACCTGCATGTTTTCAGTGTTGTATGCGGAGTGGATATGTAGGCATTCTGTTTTCTTTTTTTTGACATTTTAGCCAGTTCCATAATCTGTAGTCTTCATGGTTCTTTAAAAACGTGTATGTGGCTTTGCTAGTTTACTTTTGCTTCTTAGAGTAAATGTCCAGGAGAAAAATGACTGATGTTAGGAGCATGAGCTGAATTCACCTGCTTTTCCCCAAAGGATATAGCAGTTGTCACAGCTGACATGCCCAGTGTTGTTACAGGAGCGTGTGTCTCTTTTATATATAGTATGAGGAAATGGCACCACGAGTGTTTCTCCAAAAAAACAAAAACAAAACAAAACAAAAAAAACCAAAAACTGGGGTCAAATTCGTGGAAAGGATAAAATTCTCAAAACATCTCGATACCATTCCAGGGAGCCACCTGCTAGCCATCATTTTCTGAAGGTTCAGTCTTTTCTGCAGCCAGCTACAACTATGCACACATCCCTTCTGGCCTGTCCTTTCCCTGTCCACGAAATACTTCTCTTAATTCCCTACCATCAAACTTCACAACCATCTGTGCCATTCTTAGGTTCTCAGAAGCTAACGTGAGGCATGCAGTGAAATAGGAAGGCGTATTCCCAAACCTGGCACTGAGGGTGAGGCACGCACCTCAAACACCACCCTTAGCACCCGCTACGGAGCCACCCGTGACCTTGGCGTTCCTAGTCAAGGATACTTCAAGCTAGTTGAGACTTGGAGAGAGAAAATTGCATTAAATTCTGGGGAGAAGACAGACCTCTGAGAAAGAAGAGAGGTTCTCAAAAGATATTCTTAGTGTACAAGCCCTACAAGAAGGAGGTCACATTGAAGCAAGGAGTGAGAAGGTAGAAGAATGAGGAGCAAAAGTATGCCAACATTTGCTGTAGACATGGAGACTAGTTAACACTTCGGAGAGTTCGTGTGACTTTCTGTTTGCTGTGGCCCACTCTTCTCTGAAGGTCTTCTGAAGCTGCAAATGTCAGCAGATGGAAGCACTGTTATTCAGCTTCCGTTTCAAAGATGGACAGCTCCAGGAATTCAAAGGGGTCTTGTTTTATAAGAAAGACTTCAGAATTACAACCAGAGACTAGGAAACATGGAAAGGAAACATTGTTTCTTTATTTTATCAATAACAGCAGATACTTTTTTTACTGTCATTTTTCTTTTTTCTTTTCTTTTTTTTTTTTTTGATTTTATTTGACAGAGTGTAGCAGAGGGGAGAGGGAAAAGCGGACTCTCCACTGAGCAGGGAGCCCGATGCGGGGCACGATCCCAGGACAGTGGGGTCATAACCTGAGCTGAGCCAAAGGCAGACACTTAACTGACTGAGTGGCCCATGTGCCCTATACTGTCGTTTTTGGGGAGGTTTTTTAGATTTTTTTTTTTTTTTTTTTGGACAGAGATCACAAGTAGGCTGAGAGGCAGGCAGAGGGAGAGGCAAAATAGGCTCCCTGCTGATCAGAGAGCCTGATGTGGGGCTCCATCCCAGGACCCTGAGATCATGACCTGAGCCGAAGGCAGAGGCTTATTAACCCACGGAGCCACCCAGGCACCCCCTTTACTGTCATTTTTAAGCAGAAAACTTGTTTGCAGGAATTGACTACTTTTCCTTTCGCCCATATTATCTCATCTATTTTGTACTAACAGTACCAGCTGGGGAAAAGGGTGGTGGGTGGGTCTTACTTGGTTTAACTTAACATCCAAACTCCTGACACTCTCCTCAACTGCTTGGCTCTTGTCTGTGCAATGGGACCAGAACCACTTGCCTGCTGGGACGTGTCAGGCACACCTGGGGGGAATCCTTGCTCTGAGTCCCCCAACCCAGTTGACAGCTCGAGTGCAGAGACAAGGTCCACGTGGGGCAGGTACCATGACTTACAAGCCTCATATACCATATGAGCCAGGGTTTCTTGTAGCAACTCCGCAGGCCTAACTTTTGGGGACCCCGCAGAGGACACCTCCCCCCAGCCAGAAGAGTCTTATACTTGGTGAATTGCAAAGATACTGCTTCCTACATGGGGTATTGGTGTCTTCCCAGTGCAGACTCAGTCTGCCGGTGGGGGATCCTTTTCACTGTAAGCAGTGTTCCCAAGTAACATAACTCTTGTCTCCCCAGGTTGTCCTGAGAACAAAACTGGACAGTTAACTGAAGGTCCTATTCTCATGCAGAAGGCGAAAAGAATTTTGTAAGCCTTCTCCCCCAGCAATCTTCATTAATTTATTTATTTCGTTTATTTAACTACTCGGGCCTAGTCTGATGTGGCTGGAACCCCGGCACCTTTCCAAATCCTCACTTCCGCCTTCCTTAATTTCAGATCATCAAAAAGTAAGAAGCATATGGGAACTTTCTCTTGAAGATCAGTTTCAACAGACCAAGGTGTGTTGTTTCACTGACTTTAATGAGGATGAAATGGAAATTGTGAAGTGAAACAACTTAACCCTCGTGCCTTTTATTTTATTTTTTTATTATTTGCCCCAAGGGTACAGGTCTGTGTGTTTTATTTTTTTTTAAGATTTTATTTATTTGTCAGCACAAGAGAGGGAGAAGCATGCTCCCCACTGAGCAAGGAGCCTGATGTGGGATTCAATCCCAAGACCCTGGGGACCCCAGGATCATAACCTGAGCCGAAGGCAGATGCTTAGCAAGCTGAGCCACCCAGGCGCCCACGCTCATGCCCTATAAGAGCCAGAGGCATATCCGAAATCTTTGTGCTCCTGGTGTCTCCGAATGAAGTTCTGCCTCTCTTTTGGGGAACACTTTCTGGTCATGGTGGATTCAAAATGAAAAGTCTGATTTCAGATCCAGTTTTCAAACTGAAAATTTCCAGGGGAAATTTTAGTCCTGTTGGCCCTCCACCTCCTCTTTTGAAAAATGAAGAATAGTTTGCTCTCGTTTCTGAGAGGTTTCTGAGAGGCTCTGAAGACCCAGGATTAAACATCTGCGATCGTGCAGGCATCATTATGTGGATGGCATAAATTAAGAGAGAATTCTAGGCTAAAAATAACTTATTTTCTATTATTTTTATTATCTTCAGCTCAGAATAGATTTACTGTTGACTTCTAAAAACCTAGGCCTGTGCAGATTTGCAGAGAAGGCTCAGCCAGAGGTTGTGTGTTTTTCTTTGAACTTCTGATTGCTATTTTAGAGTGTAGTAGTCTCTCTGGACTTATGATCTTAGGAAAAGCCAAACTATTATAAAACTTGTTTGTTTGTTTTTTTGTTTGTTTTTAAACTCCCTTGTCACATGAAAGAGACTGCTAGGTGGAAAATGTGAGCCCTTTTGGATGTTTGGTTTACATTTATCAGGCATTGTGTGTTTTATGCCATGTACCGCAGTGGGTGATTGCATCCTCTCATTTAATTTTTATCGCCCTATCGAGCAAATACCAATCTTATTTATGGAGAAGGATACAAGAATTTAGACAAAGTTAAGTAAATTCCTGAAGACGATTCATCCCAAACTTGTATGACTAATGCTATAGTACTCAGCAATAAAGAGTATCATGGATCCAACTTACTTAAAGATAGAGAAACCATATTTCTCCATGTGGTTAGATTTTAGGATTACCGGGGCAGATCGCCATTTCCCCTCCCACAACCTTCCTGCATCTGTCCTCTGAATGCCTGACATTCCAAAGTTAGAAATAGGTATTTTGCTTAAATCAAATAGAAACTATTAAAATGCAAAAGTTCCAAGAGAGCACATGAAGCAATGTTAAATTTTTATAGCTAATTTTTTTAGTATAAATGACATAAGGTATTTTCTTAAAACTAAGTTTATACAGAGGAATAAGGCAGATTATTAAGTGCCTCTGTCTTAGGATATAAGTTGCAGAAACACTGGGAATGTGTGCTCAAACACCTCTTGCATTAAATTAGGATAGTTTACCTGTCTTGACACATCTGCTCCACCGGTCTGTGAGCACTGGAGTGTAGACCATGGTTAAGAAACATGACCATGGACCATGGAGCAAGACTGCTTGGGCTGGGGGCACCTGGGTGGCTCAGTCGTTAAAAGTCTGCCTTCAGCTCAGGTCATGATCCCAGAGTCCTGGGATGGAGCCTCACATCAGGCTCCCTGCTCAGTGGGAAGCCTGCTCCTCCCTCTCCCACTCCCCCTGCTTGTGTTCCCTCTCTCGTTGTCTCTCTCTGTCAGATAAGTATATAAATTTTTTTTTTTTAAAAAGACTGCTTGTGCTGTTAATTCAGGCTCCACTGCTTAACACTTGTTGTCTGTGGTTCCACTGACTTTACCTCTCTCTGCCTCAGCTTTCTTGACTTGAAAACTGTATCCACCTTACAGATTATTATGAAGATTCAGTTACATGGGTTCCTAATTGTAAAGCACTTATAACACTGCTTTACACACCTCAAAGTGTTTTTTAAGCAATAGCTTGTATTATCTCAAGTATGAAGTCAGACACAGGTCATTGGGAACCGTTGCTTGATGAGTTATCCACACACTGAATTAGTTAAATGTGTTAAATATTTAAATTAGTTAAATATTTATTTCTTAATTCCACTATAGTTAACATACAGTGTTGTATTAGTTTCAGGTGTACAGTATAGTGATTCAACAACTCATTGCTCATCATCATCATGGTGTACTCTTAATTCCCTTCACCTGTTTAACCCCTCCCCCACCCACCTCCCCTCTGATGACCATCAGTTTGTTCTCTAGAGTTCAAAGTCTGCTTTTTGGTTTGTTTCTTTTGTTTTATTTCTCAAATTCCACATATGAGTGAAATCATATGGTATTTGTCTTTCTCTGACTTACTTAGCAGAATAGCCTCTGGTTCCATCCACGTGGTCTCATGGCAAGCGATTTCATTCTCTTTGATGGCTGAGTAATATTCCATTGTGTAGATACATCACATCTTTTTTTTTTTTAAGATTTTATTTATTTATTTGACAGAGAGATATTACAAGTAGGCAGAGAGACAGGCAGAGAGTGGAGGAAGCAGGCTCCCTGCCAAGCAGGCAGCCTGGCACGGGGCTCCATCCCAGGACCCTGAGATCACGACCTGAGCCAAAGGCAGAGGCTTTAACCCACTGAGCCACCCAGGCACCCCGACACCACATCTTCTTTATTCCTCTATCAATGGACACTTGGGCTGCTTGCATATCTTGGCTATCATAAATGGTGCTGCAATACACATAAGGGTACATATATTTTTCAAAGTTAGTATTTTTATTTTCTTTAGGTAAATACCCACTAGTGAAATTACTGGAGCATATGGTATTCTATTTTTAGTTTTTTGAGGAGCCTCCATTCTGGTACAGTGACTGTACCAGTTTACATTCCCATCAACAGTGCACAAGGATTCCTTTTTCTCCACATCCTCACCAACACTTGTTAATTTCTTATCTTTTTCACTCTCACCATTCTTACAGGTGTAAGGTGATCTCTCATTGTGGTTTTGATTTGCATTTCCCCGGTGATGAGTGCTGTTGAGCCTCCTCTCTTGTGTGTGTTGGCCATCTGGATGTCTTTGGAGAAATTTATCTTCATGTCTTCTGCCCATCTTCTTCTTCTTTTTTTTTTTTTTGAGATTTTTTATTTATTTATATGACAGAGAGAGAGAGACTACAAGTAGGCAGAGAGGCAGGCAGAGAGAGAGGAGGAAGCAGGCTCCCTGCCGAGCAGAGAGCCCGATGCGGGACTGGATCCCAGGACCCTGAGATCATGACCTGAGCCGAAGGCAGAGGCTTTAACCCACTGAGCCACCCAGGCACCCACCCATCTTCTTTTTTAAGTAGGCTCCACACCTAGTGTGGAGCCCAAGGCAGGGCTTGAACTCATGACCCCCAGATCAAGACCTGAGCTGAGATCAAGAGTCATATGCTTAACCGACTGAGCCACCCAGCTGCCCCTCTTCTGCCCATTTTTTAATTGGATTATTTGGGTTTTCTGGTGTTGAGTTGTAGAAGTTCTTTATTTTTAGATACTCACCTTTAATCAGATATGTCATTTGCAAATATCTTCTCCCATGCAGTAGTTGTCTTTTAGTGCTATTGATTGTTTCCTTCACTGTGCAGAAGCTTTTTATTTTGATGTAGTTCCAACAGTATTTTGCTTTTGTTTCTTTTGCCACAGGAGGCATATCTAGAAACATGCTGCTACAGCCATTGTCAGAGAAGTTACTGCCTGTGTTCTCTTCTAGGATTTTTATGGTTTCAGGTCTCGCATTTAGGTCTTTAATCCCTTTTGCATTTATTTTTGTGTATAGTGTAAGAATGAGTATTTTATTTGAATTTGCTGGATTTGACCATCAGCAGGACATTTACAACATTTAAAGTGAAATATTAACGAGAGTCAAAGTTAGATGAAAGGGATTATGGCCTAGCATGTGGTCTATCTTGCTTAATATTCCATGTGTTCTACTTTTAAAAAGTGGATATTTTTCAGTTGTTAGCTAGTGTTTTATGAATTTTAAGATGGTTCAAATCTTGGTGTTCGAATCTTCTGTTCTTACTGTGTTGTATTTATATGTTCTATCAATCACCAGGATGGAGGTGTTAGAAGATTTGAAGATTTGCGTATGTCTCCCTTTAGTTCTGTCAGTTTTGTTTCAAGTATTTTAAAGTTCTTTCCTTAGGAGGTGTGTGTGTGTGTGTGTGTGTGTGATTTTTATTTTCTTGTTGAATTAATCTTTGTGTCATTATCAAATGCTCCTATTTATCCTTGATCTTATTGTATACTTTGATATTAGCATAGCCGGAAGCTTTCTTATGCTTACTATTTTGTGGTATATCTCTTCGTATTTTGTTTTCAACTTGTTTTTATATCTTTATATTTAAGGCATGTCCCTCATAAACAACATATAGTTACATGTTACTCCTCCCACTTTTTACAATCTCTGCTGTGTTGTTGGAGTGTTCAGTCCACTTAAATTTATTGTAACAATTGATACCATTGGGTTTTAGTCTACCATCTTATTATTTGTTTTCTTTTGTTTCCTCTGGTTTTTATTTTTTTCTCTCTCTCTTCTTTTTTAACCTTCCTTAGGATAAATCAAATATATTTTTGTATTCTATTTTGTCTCCTCAATTGGATTTTAGCTCTACTTCTGTGTATTATTTTTTAGTCATTACTTTAGGGATTACAGGATGTAAATTCCTTGTTTGATCTTTTTTCTTTTATCTCTTTAAATATGGTGTTTTGCCATCTTTCAGTCTCCTTTTTTAAAAATGAAAAGTGAGCAATCATTCTTATGATTCCTCTATATATAGTAAGTTTTTTTGTTGGCAAGTTTTAAGAATTTTCTTTATCTTTGATTTTAAACATGTTGAATTCAAAAGTACTATAAGACATCCAAGAAGAGATTTTGATAGGCATCTGAATATATAAAACAGAAGTTCAAAGGAGAAGTTGGGGTTAATCTTTTCAACGATTCAGAACATTTTTGCTTTTCAGTTTGAATGATTCCATTTGAGGGTAGTTTTCTTTGCATTTATCCTGCCCAGGTTTGGCTGAGCTTCATGAATCCTTTGGTGGTGGTTGTTTAGTTTGTTTTTAATGAATTTTGGAAACTTAGGAGCCATTACTTCTTAAAATATTCTTTCTGCCACATTTGCTCTTTCTGAAATTCCAATTACTTATATATTAAACTGTTTGCTATTTTATAGGTCCATAAAATGGTTTATTTTTTTCCTATTTTTCTTTCTGTGCTTCAGTTTGAATATTTCCTACTGGCTTGTCTTTATGTTTACTGATACTTTTACTTAATATAAATGTGCCATTGACTCCCAGCAGTGAATTTTTTCCAGCTATGTATTTTTAAATTCTGAAATTTCCATTAGTTCAGTTCTAAGAGTTTACATAGTAACCTCAAATTCTCTTTTGTCAATATTCCCATTTTTCCTATAGATTTATTAACATAGTTATAATAGTTATTTTAAATATTTGACTATTAATACCAGTAATCGGATTGTCCTTGGGTCTATTCCTACTAACTGAGCTTTCTCTTGATTATGAGTCACATTTTCCTATTTCTTTTGATATCTAGTAATTGTATACTGAAGTTTGTAAGTAGTATTTTGCGGTTCTTATTTTTTATCTTCACCTGAAGAGTATTGTATAATTGTATATTGTATAATATAGCAGTCAGTTAAATTATTGGTGGACCTCCTTGATCTTATGGAGGCTTTGTCTATTTCGGTTTGGGTTTTAGTCCTAGAATATAGTCCTTGTTCTTGGGATTCAAACCCTTCTGAGTTTCAATGAAAATCCTGAAGTGTTTCCTAACCCCTTCTAAATAGTAAGACTTGAACATCAAATTCCGAGCCTCTAAAATTGATAGCTGCTGAAATCTTTACTCACTTTTAGTGTTCTAACTGTTGCCTTCCTTTGGATACTTGAAATACTGCCCCACATTTGAGTTGGCTAAAAAATTTGAGAGACATTTGTGTGCTGATTTTGGGTTTTCATCTGTGGTGGTTCTGTTCTTTTCAGCATTCTCCTTTTCAGTTTCCTGACATTCTGACAGCCCAAAGTCAGGCCTCTGGCTCCATAGCAGCTTTTTCCTGACGTTTATCCCCATGAACCCCATGAATAGAGGAAGTACCCTCAAGGGAAAATTTAATTAAATGTAGATATCGCTTACTGGGATTCCCATCTTTCAAGAGTCCTATTCCTTCCAGCTTTAGGTTGCTCTCCAGTGCCTTCAAAGAGTCTTTTTCAATTTTTGTTCAGAATTTATAATAGTTGTCAAGAGAGTTATTCTACTATAAGCTTCTCCATTGTTACATGAATCAGAACTTCATCATAGAGTGTTCACTACTCTTTGAAGCAGTTTAATGTTAACAGGAGGAATAGGGGTGCCTGGGTGGCTCAGTCAGTGAAGCCTCCTACTCTTGACTTTGGCTCAGGTCATGATCTCAGGGTCATGAGATTGAGCCCTGCGTGGGTCTCTGTGCTGGGTGTGGAATCTGTTTAAGATTCTTTCTCTCTCTCGCCTTCTGCCCCTCCCCCACAAAATAGTGTTGAAGCAGAATCTAGGTTATAGAGGTGTTTCCACAGTGAGAATCACAAGCATGTTTCTAGGTAGAGAAGGAGGCTCTAGAGAAGGAGAGATTGAGGTTGCAAAAGATAGAGAACTAAGAGATGGCACTATTAGTGAGGGGATTAAATTGAGTACAGCTTTGGCATATGCAAAAGAAAAAAGAGGAGGTGAGGGGATTTTGAAGCAAGGATAAGAGCTGAATGTGAACAGAGATTTGTTGTCAGAGGAGAACATGAATTTACAAAAGTTGTATGGATTCCTCATATGAAAAAAGGAAGTGAATAGACAGAAATTAAATTCAGGTATGACTAACAGAACACATAGGATGTCTAAAGAATGAAGGTGGGAATAGTCAAGTGTGACACCAGAGGTATAGGCTTTAGCTGCTTGTAGAGGGCATTTTATTTAGTGAAAGGAATTTATTTGGAAAGGTGTAAATCAGCCAGACGGTGGTAGTGAAGCTTATGAATTGAGGTTTGGACATGTTGAATTCAAAAGACCAGTAAGAGACACAGGAAAAAAATTTGATAGACATCTCGACATATGGATCAGGAGTTCAGAAGAGAAGTTAGGACAGAGGTAATATTTAGGAGATAATGGCTTAAAGGCTAGTAAATCAAGCTATGAGAGTGAGTGGCAAATAATGGATTAAGAAATGAGAAGGTCTGGAGAATGTCAATATTTAAAAATAAGTGGAGGAAGACTAACATCAGAGAGAATGAGAAGGAGATTCCTGAGAGCTCAGGGGAAAACAGTCATGGATGGTGTCCTAGAAGCCACAGAAACGAAGGCAAGAGCTTCAAGAAAGGGGTATAGTCAGTAGGGTAGAACGCCACTTGGAAGTCAAGTAATTTAAGGATGGCATGTGTCCATTAGAGGTAGTGACATGGAGTCCGGCAGCAGTCTTGGTGAGAGTTCTTTCAATGGGGCGATGAAGGCACAAGCCACTTTATTTTTTTCAAAAGCTGATTTAGAGGAAGTGAAGAGTAAGAAATAAGAAAAAACAAAGGCAACCCGTGCAGATGATCTCTGAAAGAGAGAGCACAATGGCTGGAGAATATTGGAGGATGGAGGGATTTTTGTAATGGGAAAGACTTAAACGTGTGTAAGTGCTCATAGGAAGGTTCATGTGGAGAAGGAGGAGAAGGTGCAGGAGAGGGAAAGGATGACTGAGTGTGAAAATCCCTAGTATAAGGGAAGGAACTGGTGTTAAGAATAGAGGAGGAATTGGAGTAAAGGAGGAACTTTTTAAAAAAATTAACATATAATGTATTATTTGCCCCAGGGTACAGGTCTGTGAATCATCAGGCTTACATATTTCACAGCACTCACCATAGCACAAACCGTCCCCAATGTCCATAACCCATCCACCCTATCCTTACACACCCACCCCCCAGCAACCCTTAGTTTGTTTCATGAAATTAAGAGTTTCTTATAGTTTATCTCCCTCCTGATCCCATCTTGTTGCATTTTCCCCTCCCCTCCCCTATGATCCTCTGTCTTGTTTTTCAAATTCCTCATATCAGATCATATGATAATTGTCTTTCTCTGATTGACTTATTTCGCTTAGCATACATCCTCTAGTTCCATCCATGTCGTTGCAAATGGCACGATTTCTTGGTTTTTTATGGCTGCATAGTATTCCATTGTGTATATATACCACATCTTCTTTATCCATTCATCTGCTGATGGACATCTCAATAGATGCTTAAAAAGCATTTGACAAAGTACAGCATCCTTTCTTGATCCAAACTCTTCACAGTGTAGGGTTAGAGGGTAATACCTCAATATCATCAAATCCATCTATGAAAAACCCACAGCAAATATCATTCTCAATGGAGAAAAACTTAGAGCTTTTCCCCTAAGGTCAGGAACACAACAGGGATGTCCACTATCACCACTGCTATTCGATATAGTACTAGAAGTCCTAGCCTCAGCAATCAGGCAACAAAAAGAAATAAAAGGTATCCAAATTGGCAGAGAAGTCAAACTCTCACTCTTTGCAGATGATATGATACTTTATTTGGAAAACCCAAAAGGCTCCACTCCAAGACTTCTAGAACTCATACAGGAATTCAGTAAAATGTTAGGATATAAAATCAATGCACAGAAATCAGTTGCATTTCTATACACCAACAGCAATACAGAAGAAAGAGACTTTGAGTTGATCCCATTTATAACCACATCCAAAACCATAAGATACCTAGGAATAAACCTAACCAAAGAGGCAAAGAATCTGTACTCATGAAAGTACTATAAAGAAAACTATAAAGTACTCATGAAAGAAGTTGAGAAAGTCACAAAGAAATGCAAAAACGTTCCATGCTCATGGATTGGAAGAACAAATATTGTGAAAATGCTATGCTACCTGAAGCAATCTCCACATTTAATGAAATCCCTATGAAAATACTATCAATTTCTTTTTAAAGAAATGGAATAAAGGAGGAACGTCTGTACTGTTGAATAAGAAAGAGGAAGGCAAGGATGAGAGTAGATGGATAGGTTCTCTCCATTTGGAGAGAGAAGAGTGTAGGATTGCTGAGCAGTACATGGGCCCATCATCAAGGGCCACTTGAGGTTGTCAAGCATTAATTTTTAGTGCTGTCAATTTTCTGTGTCCTCGTCAGCAGTGCCTAGCAGTCCCCGCACAGGCAGGAAGACAGTTGATAGTTAATTCAGCCAGGGTCAAAGTGTTGCAGGTGACTTTGATCGATGATAAAGGGGCAAGAGATTCTGGGAGTCTGGCTGGTGAATTCTTGAAATTTAAGCTGAGTGCTAGCAAAAAGAAATACGGGATAAAAACAGTAATGAGAGCAGTTGAGTGTGTAAGCAAGCAAGCTGGAAAAAGAGTAGATGGTGAGACAATGGGCTTGTTGGAGGTTTCAGAGTGAAGTGGTTTGGTTGAAAACATGGTTCCAGTGTGTGACCATGAGAGAGGGTGGCTGAGCTGGAAAATAGAAGATTGTTGGTAAGGAGGAAGCGAAGTAACTGAGACGCCAAATATGTGATGGATTATTCATATAATACATTAGTTTTCTATGGCTGCATAGCAAATTATCACCCATTAAGTGGCTTACAAATAACAACTTATTCCATGGTAGTTTGGGAGACTAGAATCTGAAATCAAGGTTTTGGCAGAGACATACTCTCTGAAAGAGGGAGGATCCCTCCTCGCCCATTCCAGTTTCTGGTAGCCTTACGTGTTCTGTGGTTTATAACTGCATAACCCCAATGTCTGCCTTCATCTTCACTTGGCCCTTTTCTCTCTATGTGTGTATGTCTTCACATGGTGTTTCCCTCTTATAAGGACATCAGTCATATTGGATTGGGTCTCACCCCACTGACCTCAACTTAATTGGATAATCTTCAAAGACCTTATTTTCAAATATGGTCATATTCACAGGTGCTGGGGGTCAGGTCTTCATATATTTTGGGAGGACACAATTCAACAAGTAACAGTCATTGTTCAAATCACCAGTAGTAGGAATAAAAAGGAGCCCGAGATTTCAGTGAAGGGCAGGTCCAGGAAATACACAAAGATTAGTGAGGGAGGGAGTGGAGAATGAGGTTACCAGGAGTAGGAAGCTTAAAGAAGAGGCATTAACTTGCAGAAGATCTGGAGATAGTCTTGGTGGGAGAAGGACACAGAACCCACCTCCTGACTGTCAGTCGCATGAGGTATGAGAGAATGAGCATCCTGTCGTTGGGATTGGGACTCCCAAGGGAAGTGGAGTCCTTTGGGAGGAGCTCGGTTTCATTTCTTGAGCTGGTGTTCAGGGAGAAGGTAAAGAGTAGATGATGGAGCATGTTGATCATGGAGTAGGTGTTCTGGAAGGGAGAAGGGGCTAAGTGAGGAGAAAGGAGGAGGAGAGCATTAAGGAAATGACCATACAGAAGAGGAAAAATAATGAGGCAGAGAATTTACAGTGGCAGTTGTCCAAAAAAACGAAGGTAATAGCCTTTGCGGGCTTAGCCTACAGTCTTCTGGAGGATGGTGGCCATGTGGTGGCATGAGGAAATGGAGGCTGGACAGTCATTCTGTTAGACAAAATGTTCTTTTTCTCTTAGCTGCCAGAGCTCCTGTTTTCGTGTCTGAGGCTTGCTGTCCAACGTGTACAAGTGAACAGAAATGGCTAGGAGTCTTCTGTACAGTCATGCCAACCTGGTGAGCTGGCCCCCTGGTGCAGTCCTGGGGGACCGGGTAGGCTCTCTGCACTGAGCAGCTACCCTGCCTCAAGTTATTGTTCACATTGGGCCGGGCACTGGTATTGCTTGGCACAGGGAAAAAAAATTCATTTCCTGTTGGTGTGTATGTGAATTCACCAAGTCGAAGGGCTGGAGTACAATTCTAACTGTACTAACTCAGATTCTGAAAAACATGGCTCCGGTTCTTCTCAATTAGCAGCTCAACTGTTTTCTTTCAGGAAGTTTTATTCTTATTTCTGCATCCACACTGAGCCTCATGCTCTGCTATTTCTGACTGTCAAGAGATGAGAAGGGAAACAGCTATCCAAAGAAAGAGCATAAAAGTCAAGTTTAACACATGTCAGGTTTTTTTTTTAAGGCTTTATTTATTTGAGAGAGAAAGAGAGCATGAGTGGGGGGTGGAGGGGCAGAGGGAAAGGAAGAAGCAGTCTCCCTAGGAGCTTAATGGGGGGGGTGAGGGGGGGACTCGATCCCAGGACCCTAAGCTGAAGGCAGACGCTTAACTGACTGAGCCAGCCAGTGTTAGGTTTTTCAATGCATTTATCATTTGCTGGATCTGAGGACCTAGTTTAAAAAAAAAAAAATCCAATCTTTTAACCCTGAGATCTTTCCTCTTCTATATCATTCACCTTCCTACTTGAGTTATTAATACTGTTGTGATAACTTATCTGCTTGAGGCAATACCAGTCCCCTCTTTTTATTTAAAGACAGTCTGTACCTTAGTGGTGGGAATCTTCACAAAGAATTTATTCAGTGTGTAAAGTGGCACCATAGCTCTGCTGTTCATTTGTCATTTACTTGTTCACAGCAGGCAAATGGCCCCAGGTGAATTATGAGTAGGTATTATTCATACCCGGCCTCCTCTGTAGTCTTTAGTACTTTGCTCTTCAGACCTAATAGCTGCTATTTTGGTCTCGATTAGCAGTATTTTTTTCTTTCCCCCCATCAACTCCTGAACTTCCTAATTATATCACGAAGACTTGCCTTTTTTCTCCCTGTGATTACTTCTTTTTCATTTGTTCCTTTTACATGGAAGAAACACGATGTGTTGCATTTGTGTTAGAACTTGAATATTAAGAACACAAACCATGTCGTATGTATCATTTGTATTCCTCATGGGTATTTTAAAACCTGGGGATAAACTTAAGTCATGAGTATGAACTTCTGTGTAACCCATCGAAGTTACGTGCGTATTCCTAATTCACAGATCAAACCATTTCTAAAGAATACCAGATAGTGATTTGAGAAGTTCTCCCTCCAACTTGTTCTAAAATGTTACACAAGATAACCCCACATGTCTGATTGTGACTGTCCTATGAGGAGAGTTTTGTAAAGGAAATGTTTAATATTGTTTTGGAAGTCAAGATTTCCAGACATTTAAGTTGACAACTTCTCCGTTTCAACAGTTCATTCAATAGTTTTATTCTTTAAAATTTCATTCTTTTTTTTTTTTAAGATTGATCGATTTATTCGAGAGAGAGAGAGAGACAGCATGCGATGGGAGGGACAGATTCTTCAAGCAGACTCCCCAGTGAGCCCAGAGCCCAACTCGGGGCTTGATCTCATGACCTGTGAGATCATGACCCATGAGATCATGACCTGAGCAGAAACCAAGTGTCGGAGGCTTAAATCACTGAGCCACCCAGGTGCCCCTAAAGCTTCATTCTTTCTAATAGTGACCTGAACAAACTACATGAACTGAAAAATTCTATGAATCCTTTGCAAACAATATTTTGTTTGTTCTTCATTTGCTGATATGCAGCAAATAGGTGATTTTAAATAATTCCAACACACTGGAGAATTAATTTGTTTTTGTTCATCCACATTGTATTTCAGGGAATGATTACAAAGTGTTCCTAATGCAGTCATTCCAAAATTGAGCTGCTTTCTCTATTAGGAAATTTTCAAATAATTTTCCTCTCAGTTCACTTAAACTGAACTGAGCCTTATCCAAAGCCTTTAGAAGATGCAAACAGCTGGTGCAAGAGAACTATCTGCAAGCCTCTCTCAAACAGTTGTTTCTTAGCTGTAGTGTGGTTGACAAAATTAAAAGCCCCTTGACCTAATAATCCATTTCTTATTGGAACACTTTCATCAAGGATTTTTGCCTCAAGCCCTACTTGAGCACTTCACTATACATCCCAAGATATTTCTACTTCTGAACAGAACAGACTGTCTTCTCTTTGGGGTGGTTCAGGTACACTGCTGGCTAGAACATGGACGGTGGAATAATTGATTTCCAACCCACCTCTTCCATCCCAGAAGCAGTCCCTTGAGACTTGAAATTTGAATTGTTACCCTGATAGGCTGTGAAATCTGGGTTCAGACAATTTCACTTCCTTCACCTGAAGATGAGAGTTTTTAGTAATTAACGCAAGCTCTGAGATGGTGTCAACAAAGAAGCCATCGTGTTCTCATCAGCAGAGCCTCTAGTAAACAGCTAGAGAGTACTTTTGGTGCAACATATAGCCAAGAAAGAGAAGAACTTTTGGATGTTCATGAGAAAGTTTCTATAGCCTCCTCTGATCTCCGTTCAAGCTGAAAAATAAGTAGTGTTTGCTCACTACCTGGTTTCCCAACTAAGTTATGTCGAGAATGTTTTACCTTTAAAGATGATAAGCCTGGGGCACCTGGTGGCTCAGTCACTTAAGCGTCTGCCTGCACTGAGGTCATGATCTCAGGGTCCCAGGATCGAGCCTGCATTGGGTTCCCTGCTCAGTGGGGAGCCTGCTTCTTCTTCTCCGTCTGCTGCTCCCCCCCACCCCCACTGCTGGTGCACACATGTGCACTTGTTCTTTCTTTCTCTTTCAAATAAATAAATAAAATCTTTAAAAAACAAAATAAGCCTGGCCAGCATCTAGGGGTTTTTGCCCAGAGCTCACCCAGAAGGACAGTACTCCTCAAACTTGAGCGAGTGTATTCTCCTATGTCTTGTCTTGGGTGGGCCAGAAATCTGCCTTTTTTTTAAAGATTTTATTTATTTATTTGTCAGCACAAGCAGGGGGAGCAGCAGGGAAAGCAGGCTGAGGGAGAAGCAGACTCCCTACTGAGCAAGGAGCCCAAAGTGGGACTTGATCCCAGGTCCCTGGGATCATGATGTGGGCTGAAGGCAGATGCTTAACCAACTGAGCCACCCAGGTGTCCCTCTTTTAAAAATAAAAAAATGAAAAACAAATGTCTGTATGATTCTTATGCAGGTGGTCTTCAGACCACACTTTCAGAAATTGTTGCATGGCTGAATTTGCAGTCCTCAGCCTTTGACACCTGTTTCTGTGTTTGACTAAGTAATGATAAGTAGCCAGCTTAGGAGTATAGATGTCCTCACAAAATGAAGCAAAGCTACACCCTTGACTTGATTAGTTAGCATCATGTTCAAACTTACCTATAACCTGCCATGGAAAGTTCCCAATTGCTATAGTAACAAATGAACTTGCTTCTTTCCCAAAATGTACAAGTTTAATAGGACACCAAATCTGCCTTTTGTCTCTCTCTTATTCACTGAGAACATGACAAATGCCCCTGGAGAGCAACTGGGTAATTTGAAGCATTTATCTCTATAGGGTCTTGACAGGCTTTGCTTAGGTCACCATGAGCAAGGACTTTGCTTTTTGAAGTGTGTCACTGCTCCGTCAGCTTCCATCAATGTGTTCATTCTCTCTCACGGAGCCAAGTTAACTCAGCCATTATGTAGTAGAGGGGAGTGCCTGGGTGGCTCAGTCAGTTAAACGTCCAACTCTTGATTTCGGCACAGGTCATGATCTCAGGGTTGTGAGATTGAGTCCTGCATCCGGCTCCACATTGGGCTTGGAGCCTTCTTAAGATTCTCTCTCTCCCTTTACCTCTGCCCCTATTCCCTCTAAAAAATTATTTTTACTGGAGATAACCCCTGGTTGTCCAGGAGGGGAGAGTAAAGGAAACGCCATAATCTGTCCCGGAACATTTATTCCCTGGCCTCATTGTTGATGATGAACTTCAGTAACCTGGGTTAGTTACTCAGCTGAGCTGAGAGGAGGGGAGCTCAAATGAAGGGAGCCCAGTCAAGTGAACTTGGGTAGTTGGGCAGAAGCAGTATTTGACATGTATATCCTGGCCAGCTTTACTAGATGCTGAGTGACGCACTGGGTTCAAGTAGGAAGAGACTAAGTCTCCTAATGGTTTCCTTGTGTTGCTCAAAGCTGGTTTATGCCCTGACTGCAAGGGATCGGTGATTTCAATGAAGGAAGCTTTGGAGATAATGGGATCTAACTTGTCTTCACAGATGATTGTCCAACTCCATACTTAGAACGTTTCCTGGTAAGAAAGACATTATTGAAGAGGATCTAACCCAAGGAGGTTATAGGTCTCTCTACTACCACTCCAATGAAGCAGTGTTTATTTTATTATTATCCCTGTGACTTCTGTCTCCCACTTCCCTTTTTGCCCATCCCTTGCCCCCCACCCCTCTGCTGGCAACCATCAGTTCATTCTCAGTACTTCTGGGTCTGTTTAGTTGTCTGTTCATTTGTTTTTAGATTTTAAATATAAGTGAAATCATATGGTTTTTGTCTTTTTCTGCCTTATTTCACTTAGTGTAATACCCCCCAGGTCCATCCATGTTGTTGCAAAAGACAAGGACTCATTTCTTTTTATGGCTGAGTAATAGGGTATGTGTGTGTATCACATCGCCTTTACCCATTCATCTATGGATGGCCACTTAGGTTGCTTCCATATCTCGACTATTGTAAATAAGCTGCAGTAAACACAGGGGCACATATATCTTTTCAAATTAGTGTTTTTGTTTTCTTTGGGTAAATACCCAGTACTGAAATTGCTGGATCATATGGTAGTTCTGTTTTTAATCTTTTGAGGAACCTCCATACTATTTTCCACGATAGCTTCACCAATTTATATCCCCACCAACAGGGCACAAGGGTTCCTTATTCTCCACATCTTCACCAACCCTTGTTATTTGTCTTTTTGGTGCTAGCTGGTCTGACAAGTGTAAGGTGATATCTCATTGTGGTATTTGATTTGGATTTCTCTGATGATGAGTGCTGTTGAACATCATTTCACATCTTCTGGTGATCTGTATGTCGTCTGCAGGAGAATCTCTATTCACGTTTTCTGCCCATCTTTTAGTCATATTATTTGGGTTTTTTGGTGTTGAGTTGTAGACTCTTTATATATTTTGGATATTAACCCCTTATTAGATATATCATATGCAAATACATTCTCCCTTTCAGTAGGTTGCCTTTTTGTTCTGTTGTATCTTTGCTGTGTAAGAGCTTTTTATTTTGGTATAGTTCCAATAATTTATTTTTCATTTTGTTTTTCAAGCAGTGCTTATTCTAAGTGGATGTCTTTAACTCCTTCAGCTACTGACTGACAGTGCTGACTCCTTGCTGTCTGTACATGTTTTAAAATCTCTGTGATGAGTATTACATGCCCCCTTGTAAATGGAGTTGCATAATACTAACCCTTGCACATAGTACTGATCTTTGTAAATGTAAGCATCTAGTGGTAGTCGTTGGGCTCAGATTCTGTGAGGCAGTTAGAATGGATGCGGTCTAGTTCTCTATATGGGTATAAAAGTACTTTTTCCATATTGGTGAAGAATATTTATGACTGTTACTTATCATCACAAAGGCTTTTTTATAACTGCAAATTTTATGAACATCTGTCCATATACTCCTGTCAAAATATTTTTTAATCCAGAACTTAGTTTATAGTGATACACTTATTTTTGTCAAAGCAAAAACTTCATGGGTTGAGCAGAAATAAAAACTGCATTTCCATGTTGGAATCTGGATGCCATTTGAGAATGGGAAGGAGGCCTTGGGGGGAAAAAAAACATCAGACTGTTTGGAAGCCAAGCTGTTGTCCTTGCCCTTCATCGCCACAAGCTCTGTGGTGACCTCAGATCCTGAGTCCATGAGCCTCATGGGACAGTTGCTGCTGTCAAGGCAGGACCCCATACATCAGAACTTTTCCCCTAAAGAGATGAGTGATGCTGATGACAAGTGCACCATAGGGAACAGCACTGCCTTTGAGTGCCCGGTGTCTCTGTTCTGTCAGCCTTCAGCTCCAGCTTGGCATTTTCTCCACTCTCATTGGTGCCCCATGATGCTTTCCTCAATCATCCCCTTCCTGTTTGTTGTGTAACGAAATGGCCAAGAGACAAATTCTGTCCTGCAGCTGCTGAGTACCTCTGCCTTGGTGATAGCCTCACCATGGTTTCCAAATTGTTTAACAACCATATCATCACTCAAAAAGGAGGAGAGAACACTTGGGCAGTACAACGCTGGCCGGTGTTCTTCCACCAACACTCAAGTCAATCAAGCTAGAGACTAACACATAAACTTTAGGTTGAGACTAGACTTCCCTACAAACCCACCCCCCTCAACTTTCGCCTCATCCCTTGGTATATCTGCCCATCACACCTCTTTCTGACTCCATCAACTTGGACCCTGCGCTCTTGTAGCTGGTGTCCATGCCCCTAACACCGTCACGGAACCTGGGACATGCATGCAGGGTCCATCTCCTTGCTGACATGCTGCCTAGCCTCTTTCCTGAGCTCTACTCTTTTTCAGATGCACAAGCTCTTCAAAATAACAGTTGATGTTAGGGTCTTATTATATATCTGCAGAGCTTGGCATATTACCTGTGCCCCTTGTTAAGTTAGGCTTTTATATGTGGCCATCTTTTTTAAGGACCATATAAAGAGTCGTTGTTTCGGTTATCTCTGTCCATAAATAGTAGGTATATTTTGCTGCTGTGCCACTCAGCTTGTTTTTTCGAGATGCAAGTGTTCCAAGTTTTCGCCTTTTGGCACCTTTCTTAACATGCTGACCATGCCAGGAGGGCGGGGGTGGGGGTGGGGCGCTCAGTCAAAAACCAAACCAGCCATCTAGCCTGTCACTTCTGCATTCTCCCAGCAGGCAGTTTTACCCACCAGCTGCCCAGCGTTTTGTCTCTGCTTCTTTGGCTGCCCTTTCTTCCTTATTTTAAAGAACGCCAGCTTCATAGCACTAATTTTTGCCAAGCCCTTTGGTAACATTCTTCCCAACTGTGCCAGGAACACTGATGCTTGGCAGAAAACTAGGTGTCCAGGACACCTAGATGTTACTTTTGGTTAGGGTCATTTCAGGCAAGATGATGAAAACAACAGTCATGTGGATTTCACATTTTCACATTGGGGGTTATTCATTTGAAAGAAAATTTTATATTTTGATGAACTCTTTAGGGAAGGATCTAGAGTGAGGATCAGCTACTCTCCAGGATCCTGAATTCATTTGTTTGGTCCAGTTGCTCAGCAGTGTCTCTCAAATTGGGGTCAGAGACCTTCTGCCTCAAAGTCATCTGGGATATTCTTTGAAAGTACCCACCTAGATTAGGGCCCCAGGAATCTGAAATACTAGCGGTCTTACGCAGGAGATTCTTGGGCCAACTATATTTCTCCATTCATTCTTCCAGAATGAGCTTATTTGTGGTAAAAATTTCTTGTGAGAAATATATTGTGGGTATTTCTTGTGAGAAATCTCCGAGGATCATCAAAAGGATAACTGATGTTGCATGGGTTGCTCTCATTTGAATTAATAATCTTCCCCGCCCCTCCACCTCCCTAGGAGAAGCTAGCCTGTGATGGATCTGCCAGTCAGTGTCAGTTAAATAGCCAGTATCTGGGCATTTCACAGATGAGGCACAGAAACTGTGAGTGTGGGTGTTTCTAGTTCTCCCTCGCTTTTGGTTGGCGTTTCTCAGCAAGACATTCATCAAAGGCTATTTGTCCTGCAATTTAGACTTCCTGCTCCTAGGTGGAAGTTGTACCTCCCTTGCATAGAAAATGTTTCATCCGGGAACCTGGGCAGCTCAGCTGGCTGAGCCTCCGACTCTTGGTTTGGGCTCAGGTCATGACCTCGTCCACATGACTGGTGGGGCTCTATGCTCAGCGAGTCTTCTTTCTCCCTCGCTCTCTGCCCCTCGCCTGCTCATGCATGCTCTCTCTTTAAAATCTTTACAAAGTTTCAGCAAGCATTGTTCTTAAGTAATTATTTAGATTCCTAGAAATTTTTTTAAATATCAACACCTTTTAATAACTTGATAGCCTTCTCCCTTTTCCTCACATCTGATCAACTTATTCTATGCCTTTCCTCGCTCGTGTTCTGGAGTAAACCTCAGGCCAGCATGGCGTCAGACACTGTGGCCGCTTGCCCATGGCGGTGAGTGCTTCTTCTTAGTAAGTCTCTTTGTGCCGCAGCAGTAATTTTCAACAGCTGTCAGTTTTTCCAGAGCAACTCCCTCATCCCTGCAATGGAGATGCAGTGGCTCAGTCAGGTAAACATCTAGCTCTTGATTTTGGCTCCAGTCATGATCTCAGGGTCTTGAGATTGAGCTCTGTGCTGGGCGTGGTGCCTTCTTGATATTCTCTCTCCCTCTCCCCCCTCATTTGCACACACCTACAAACTGCTGGATGCTGAGAGTGTCATGTTCCTGTAATTGACCCCTCAGGCATCGATCAGAAGGAAACTTCTTCACATCTTTCTTTCAAAGATAATGACCTCTTCTTCCTTTTCTTCCCCAAAAGAATGTTTTCCAGCTATATGTTTTGTTTTGTTTTGTTTAATTCCAGCTATATGTTTAAGTTTTGTGACAGGTACCGGGCAGGCTCAGAAGAGCATGTGACTTGATCTTGGGGTTGTGAGTTTGAGCCCCATGTTGGGTGTAGAGATTACTTCTGTAAATCTTTAAAATACGTGTGTACTGGGGTGCCTGGGTGGCTCAGTGGGTTAAGCCTCTGCCTTTGGCTCAGGTCATGATCCCAGGGTCCTGGGATCAAGCCCCGTGTTGGGCTCTCTGCTCGGTGGAGAGCCTGCTTCCCCCTCTCTCTCTGCCTGCCTCTCTGTCAAATAGATACATAAAATTTAAAAAAAAAATAAAATACGTATGTACCTCACCACTTACATATAATGGCTTTTGTTGGCAAAAATGTAAGCAAAAATTGGAACTCAACTGTTTTGAATGGTGACTGTATATACTTTCAGAAAGACCCTCTATTCTTTATCATAGCAGAGTATTAAAATATAAAAAATTAAGCAAGTTTTTATACATCTTTAAACTTGTTTCATGATAACAGCTCTTAATACTGATAAGCAAAGTCTCTTCCCTCAAAATGTTTACAATCTGGATATGTACATGTTTAAAATATATACATGTGTATCTTCTGTGGAAATCTGTCCCATTATGCCCAGAATTGAGTTGTCTTTTGGAAGAGAGCACTTACGTGGTAAGTCCATCTCCGATTTTAGAACCTCATATGATCTTGCCTGTCAGAAACCTCGATTTTGTCAACCTCTTGATCTCTGGTTGTCTCACCCACTGCAGTTGTAGCCTTTGCATTCCCAGTGGCTCTTCCAAAATAGAGAACTCTGAGAGAGTCAGGAATCTAACATGAAACCCTTAACTTCTGATTAAAGTATAAGACTTGAGAGGAGGCAACCTAGTAGTGACAATTCTGCAAGCTTGGTGTAGGGATGCGAACTTCTCTTCAGGAGTACAGGATCCATCAGAAAGAGCTGAGTTTGAAATTCAGAATTTAAGTGTCATTTCCAGCATGTGATTGCGGGGGAGCTTTTCTAGCCTTTGAGTCTGTTTTCTCATCTATAAAATGGCTGTAATATCTCTCCCCTAAGGGTTTAGGTTAGTGTTAAGTGAGAGAATATTTATAAAGAATTCACCACAATACCTGGTAAAATTATATAGGTCAGTGAATGGATATACTTAAAATGTATATATGGGTTCTATTCTTGTTTCTCCACTTGCCTGTGTAAGTTTTACCCAATTCCTTTGTATCTCAGTTGAATTGCCTCTCAAACAGTTGTAAAACCGTCCTGTATTTTTACAGAATTTGAGAAACTAAGCAGCATCTTCAGATTTAAACATTCACTATATAACTTTCTTTATTATGATCTATCAAAAACTTAGAGATGACAAAGGTTTAAAAAGTACTTAACTGCATAAATATTTAAATAAAACCTGTTTGGGTCAAGATGTAGTTTGGTTACTGACTGGTTCTTCCTTTTCATCATAAACACAATACAAATAATTATGTATTATCAATAAGAGAGGAAGTCCACAAATGAGCTCATGTCTGCTGTATGTAGGTGAATGAGATAATGTCTATCAAGTGCTTAAAGCTCCTGAAATTCAAGTTACACATGCCATCTCTGGCCATCCTAATGCTATCCCATGAAAAATCGGTCTTATCCAAGGCCACCCTGTATCCAGCTGGAATATCTTCTGGAGGAGAGATTGGGTTCTGTGCCAGGAAGTTTGGGAAGCCTTCTCATCCATGGTCTCTGAGTTAGGACTACATCAAGCCATCACAGGGTGACGGTTATGTCTTTTTTGAGGTGGTGTGGTGAAATAGAACAAACGTGATGCATATAGAACCCAGGCCACTGGGAACTCAGTCCATCTTTGCCTGTTACTAGCACATGTAGTGCTCCTGGAGAAAGAGACTCTCTTTGTATACATTGGAATATATGTTGGAAATCTAGAGCCATGAGATTAAACACCAGCCACATTTACTCATGGACAGAGCTCTCACATAGCACAAGTAAAGCATGAAGCAATTGAGATACTGTCCTCATTAATAAAATTCAGAAGGTTTGAGGCTTCTGAATAGAGAAGTCCTACTGGTGAGAGCTGGCTTGTCAAGGACCTTGGCTTTGCCCCAAGTTTTGCTGCTGTCTTGTGGGTCTTCTGCTTAATTACCCCATTCTCATCCCATTGGCCATACCAAGGCACCTTGCTTTAATGTTTGGCTCACTTGTAGTCCAGAATTCTTTCTTCAATTTATGTAATCCAACCAAAACAGGCCAGAACTTCAAAAAAAATTTTTTTTTGTTAAACACTAAGGAATAACACAAGAAAAATCAAAAGGGAAGGTTGAATGTATTCTAACATTCTAGCTTAAAGTTTCTGATTCTTATGCAGTTAACATGCTCACTCTTCTTGTCCCCATTTCCATGGAAGCCCCGAGGAAAGGATGACCTGCCCAAGTCCTTTACTTCCTACCTTCAGACCTGTCGTTGGTTGGATGCTTCTATAACCTCTGCCTGAGAATATCCCACTGGCTACGTTGACTCCATACTGTAGACCAAAGAATGGGAGATTTGCTTCTCCCAGCTACCTCAGCTCGGCCTCTTTAGTTCTGGCCTCTGTTCTCACAATCACTGCTTCTCCCCAGATGACTGACTTTGGAAATGACCTCGCCTTGCAGGTTAGACTTTGCAGCCTACCCCCTGCAGTAGGACTGAGTCCATGTAAACCCATCAGCATATAAGTATAATACAATGTCAGTCATGTGTATGCATCTAACTGCTCAGTCCTGGGACTGGATTGGAAGGTATAGGTAGAAAAATTAGTAAGCAGAAATTGTTCTCTACCTTCTCCTTCCTTTGTTTACTCCCTTTACTGACTCATGACACTAGCAAGTGCTTGAACCTTTTTCTTTGGGGAGTTGAGTGAAAAAGGAAAGGAAGGACAGAGTTTCTGTGAAGCTCCTAACTTAAAAATGCTGCCTCAACTAATGGAATTTTAAACAGAAGGGAGAAGACATAAGAAAATGGAAAGAATAACTCCCCCGTCTTGTTCATTCATTACACAAAAATTTGAGTTCTTTTTATGTGCCAGGAACTTCTTGTTCACATAAACCTTCTTGAGGCCAGCCTCCAGCCTGGGCTGTGCTTTCCTAATCACAACATTGCTGAGAGGCTCTGTGTCCTGCAGGACATAGAACTCCTACCCCTCAATTTAGGATTGAATACTCTCTTTTGGATTGTTTTATAAAGTCTCTAGTACGGTAGATTTAAAATTTCTTAAAGAACAGAAGCCAGGCCTTTTCTTTTGTTCCCCATAGCAGCTAGAGCAGGACTGAATGTGTATTGGGGTGCTCCAAATACCGGCTGACCTGCTTAACAGACATGAAAAAGGAAAGTGGGGTAATTGGGCTGACTCCGGAGGCTGGGAAGCAGGAATTCTCTTATTATGGAGAATATGTGTCATCTTCTTAGTTTCCCACTCTTTTTCCCAGATGAGCCTACCTCTGCTGATATCTGTGGGGATACCCATACACAGTCACAGAGACCTCCTCTCTCTTGTCATTGTTCTTTTGGCCCAGATGTGAGATTCAGGTGGACAGTTTGCCAAATGTAATTACCATCTCTCTGGCCCTTTTGATATTTGGTGAACCCCAAATTCTTATTCTTTTCGAATTAGTATTATCCTTACCGAACCCCAGCTTTTTTGCCCCCTTTGTCTTCCTGCAGGAATACGGGTCATCTTCTCCATTTCCTACATTCCATTAATTGCCAGGTCTGACCTCTCTTACCTTCTCAAGATATTTCAAATTAATTCTCTTAATCTTCACATCCAGCACCATTACTTTAATTCATGCTATTGTCACCTAATAACCAGGATATGGCAACGAGTCCCTAATTTGTTTCTCTGCCCTGGTCTAGCCTCCTTCAGACTGGACCTGCAATGATCTTTCAAAGATGCAAATTTGATTAGACTAATTCCTGCATAACTTCCTTTAATGATGTTCCCTTGCTCTGAAGATGAAGTCCAATCCCCTTGACGAGGGGACACAAGACCCTCTCAGTCTAAGGCCTACCTCTTCCTCAGCCTTGCTTCTCACTTCCCTTTGCTTGCTTCCCTCTCTTTCTCCTCTCTTGCTCCCCTGACTCCCCTCTCCACCTCCCTTCCCCATCTTTCTACCCCAGCCAAGTTCATTTCTGTACTCGATTTCTGTACTCATTTCTGTGCTCACTTTCTTACTCACCCTGAGCCTTGGGAAGCATACTTAGGAAATTGTCCATTTGCTTCTCTGACACTCCACGTGACCACACAACCTTGAAGGGTGGGGAATTTATTTTATCCTTACATATAATAAAACCTCAAAAATACTAGACCTGTAAGTGAACATATATGTGAGTTACTGATATTCTGATTTCACTGCTCTGTGATGGCTAATATCTGACCTTTGTTTCTATGTACCAGATCCTATCTTAAGTTCTTGAACATAAAAACTATGCTGAGAAATGGACACTATTATATCTCTATTTTACAAATAAGGAAACTGAGACACAGAGAGACTAAGTTACCTGCTTATCCTCATTCAACTAATAAGCAGTTGAACAGATATAGGACCTCATGGAGTCCAATGTTAGAGTACTCACGCTTAACTAATATACCCTGTATTGCTTTTAATTCAAAGCTATTGATACACTTAAGAGGGTGTATCATTAAGGCTTGGCTATGTGAGAACCAGATAGACTAGTGGAAAAGTGGAAGGAGACCCATGACATCTTGGAAGTCAAAAGGAAGGAGACCTTTTGAATCATAAACAAGTTGGGGAAAGGGCCCAGCCAGCCAGGTAAGTGCTCAGTCCAGTTTGCCTACAGCCACCACCAACCACATACTCTCAGATAGTCATCTAGAACACAGAGTCTATTTAAGAAGACCAGAGTTGAGCACTTGCTGTTCTTCGTACTAGGGATACCCAAAGTAGAATGACACAGATTTTTCAAGATACCCACACTCTGAAACAGACTGCACTGCATGAGAATTAGCAAGCCAGAACAGAGTGTGGTTAACAGTGGAGTAGAGGGAGGACAGCCCCTCCCCCCCTTGTAACCGATTCCCTCTTCCTTTCCCCCAAAGACTGGCCAGTAGAAGCCAGCACAGCGCTGAGAGCAGATTCTGAGGTGCTAGGCAGAAGAATGCTATGTGAATTTGACAAGAGTATCAGATGCCCACAGTCTTGCTTGTAGTAAGCCTGAAAAAGACACTTTCGGTGCAGTGAGGAAGACGTTACATAGATTTACAGAACAGGGGGAGTCTATGGGCCTTCCCTCCTACTTTCCACGTCGTGGAGCTAAATGAATACCTAGCCCCTGGCTTTCGCAGGGCCCTGGAATCTCAAGGTTTTCTGGAGGACATGTGGGAATGTAGCGCTTCTCCAAGCAGAGGATGGGGCTGGGGAGAGAGGGGAAGAGCTATTTCAGAACAGATGTCAACAGAGCCCTTCTCTCCGTGCTGAGAATTAGTAAACACGTGCTGCATGCCTGCCGGGCAGAGCGACTGAGGCCCGGGCTCCAGAGCCCCGAGACGATGAACCAACCTCCTGGGGGACTCTGGCACTGCAAACAAATTAGCTTTGATGGACGAGTGGCCTTTGCTCATTCTTGAAGAACGGGGAGGTGGGAGCTCAGGCCTGTGTGGAGTTTAATTAAGGTTGGCAGCTGGTGTAGCAGGTCATCTGGCTCTTGCTCTGCTCTCCATTTATGTCACAAGGTACTACTTGCATTTTCTTCTTCTGTTGCCCTGTCTTTTCCCTTGCCACCATCCCCATGTTGTTCCGTGTGCTCTTCAACTGGTGTGACCTTATGCCCAAGCACAGGCTCTAGGCAAGGGCCACACTCCAGAGGGAGAAAAATTAAACTGTACGGAAACTGTGAACCAGGGGCAGGTACAGGGCGCTCATCTGAGGTGCTTTCTCCCCGTGCCTGCTGTCTCCCACTTACGTGTGCCCATTTGTACCAGTAATGATGTCATGACCGCCTTGGGACCTACCTTATCTGGAGGGAAAAGAAAAATATGATTTGAGCACATCTGGCATGTCCATCGCTGGAGGTCCTCCATCAGGAGGAATGAGGGTGGTGCTGGGGGAGCCCCCCATCTCCTGTCCAAGTGAATCAGACCCAGGAAAGAAAGAAAAGTGACTTAGAGTCACACAGTCTCATGCCAGGGCAGGATCTCTAGCCCTTGGGCCCGTCTACAGGACATTTATGTCTGCGGGAGAATGGACTCCATAAAGTTTTCATAAAAGTGAGCATGAATGCTGAAATCATTCAGTTGATTAGCCAAAAAGTACCGTTTAAAGTACCAACCACCACTGCAGACATTCCTGAATAGAAAAATCTCCAAACCAGCTGTTTTACTGAAGTGGAAGAGGAAGATACACACAAACCCTAGCTCTTTGGGTTCCTGTTCTGGTGATGTGAGATTCAGGTAGAGTAGGAAGTGGTAGGAAGGAATCTCTATAAAACTTCCTGCGATGGCATCATATATCACGAAACGGAGTTAGACAATATATGTTTCTGGCGTAAGGCCTTTAGGGAAGTGTTTTATCATATTGTATGCTACTTGTGATGATGCTATATGTGCTCTAGAAACATTTTCCGGACGTGACGATCGGCCTGGCATAAACAGCTGTTTGCTCACTCACGTCCCATACAAATGAGTTAATTACCTGCAGCAAGAACAGACTTTGAAAACAAAGCAAGAAATATATAAAATAAAAGCTGTTGTCTCCAGATTATGGTTTCTCTTGTAGTTGTTTTTCATAAAAAGAGACAGGCAATTGTGTGTTCTACCAGAATTCTCGCAAGATTGGGCTTTTAGGATTTTGGACTGTGGTGACCCTGAATGGAAACCTACTTTGTAGAAAAGTTTTCAAAATTTAACTGGCCCAGAGGCCCTTAGCCTTTGGGATAGGATTACCCATTCTTGGCATGGGGGTTTAAAAACTTTAATAAAGGGAAATAGTAGGTCCAACAAGTAGAACATTATTTTACTTGAGAGAGTTGAGTTTGGGGGGGGATGTATAAATAATGTATGAAACACTTCAAAATTAAAGGAAACTTAGAGATTATGCATTTCATTATTTTTAAAATGAGAATGTTGAAGTCAGAGGTTATCTGTGCCTTAGCAGTGGGCTTGCTTTGGCTTTTAAGTTGGAGCTCCATGTAAACCACTTTACCTGTCTCAGAGTGTTAGACATAGCTGTAGGTGACTTCTGGCCCTCATTCCTCATTCCTGTTAATTCTCCTAGTGGCCATGTTCTCCAGTGTCCTATAAGAAACAAAGGCTTGATATGTAAGTTGATTATAAGCTGTATTCCCAAGGAAAATGACATATCACAAAACTAGACTGTAAACTGTGGAGCAATGATGTGTGTCTTTGTATCTTTCTCACGACCAAGCACTGTGTTTTCTATAAATGTAATATTTAAATATTTGCTGCCTGAAAATATTCTAGTTGTGAAAAATATCTCTAATATTTCCATCAGTGGTCAGAACAATGTAGATAGAATTAAGTAGAGAGACTTTGGAGACACGCTGCCTGGATTTGAATCCAACTCAGCCAAATAGAAGCCATGACCTCAGGCAGGTGACCTCATTTCTCTGTGTCTTCTCTATGCCTGTTTCCTTGGCTATATACTGGAATGTTAATAATTCCTATATTACACTGTGGTTATGAGGATTAAGGCAGTTAATATTTTAAAGCACTTAGAATGGTGCTTGGCACAGAGAAAGTACTCAGTGAGCGTTAGCTATTACTAGTCAGTATGCAGCAAAGGCTGTCTTTAAGTGTTGTTGAGAAATGTTCCAGAACAAGCATGAATATTATGTTACCTGAGCACATAATAAATTAGAGTGATTGTCGTAGGGGTCATCAGTTCTTATAGTTCTGGACACTTCTTTGTTCTGAACTTTATTTGTACAGTTCTTAATTCCCTTTATCGCCTCTTTATGCTGCAGTATCCAGGTTTTCTTAATAAGTAAATAGATTCCCTATCATGGTTACGATTGTCTAAAGCCACACTGTGATCTGTCCATTGTCCTTGTACAGATTATTGTGGATGAGGTCCCAGTGGCTTTCTTCCTTTGGTCCTACCCAGGCATCGGTGTTGATCAATGTATCTTTCCTTTCCATTCTTCAGCAATACCGTATGTGTGTTCTTCTCCCGTATGTACCACTGAGCGCACTCAAGTTGGTCCTGACAGCTTGGTCACTGTCTCCTTGAGACTTAGGGATTTTCTTCTTCTCGCCCTTTAGAATCCTGCTTGAAACCCACCTTAACTTGAATAAGAGAAATTTACCTTTTATAGTCCTAGTCATCCATCCATCCACCTGTCACTGATTCATAAGCTCTTTGCCCTTGAAATTGTTACTGTGTGGTCTATTCCCAACTGATATGTATCCTCATTCTTGTTTTATTTCCACAGTATGTTCCTCCAGATCTCTGTGTCTGCAATTTTGTACTGGAACAGTCCCTCTCTGTGAGAGCCCTGCAGGAAATGCTTGCCAACACAGGTGAAAATGGTGGCGAAGGGGTGAGTACCTGATTTATGTCTTAGGTGGGGATTGGGACATTCCATAGGCCAGAAGTACATACTTCATTTCATTCCTCCAGTTTCAAAGTGGGAAACCTTAGAATCCTTGACTGGTCCATATGGAGATACCAAATCTCTCTGTGTTTAATTTTTATTATTGAGCAGCCCTAATGCTGCTTCCTTTGGGTTAATCAACTTCCACCAGAATATGGAAGAGATTACCATTGATGCTGCATGAGCAGAATATAGGTCATTGAACCTATTCCCCTTCCCTAACCCATAATCCTCCAGAAAAATGTGAGGAGGGCGTTGAGATGGAATGCTTGATAGGCGTTCTTTTTTTCTTGGAAAACTCTCATCAGAAATTTATTTTATTATTATTTTTTTCATTAGAGATTTATGACTGTCCTAATGAAGTACAACTAGGTTATAGCAGTTTCATGAGATTTCCAGTAGAAATCTGTCTTTTACTCCCAGGACTCCACAATTTCACTCATGATGAGAAAATGTAGAGCAATCTTGAGTTTCTATTGCTACTAGAATGGTCCTAAGTATTAAACTGAGGGCTCATGCTCCCTAGCTCCCATGTCAGTGTCTTTAACCAGAGACTTTTAGAATAATTTGACTTTCTTTCCCAAATGGCCCACATCTATTTATATCCATTTATCATCAGGTATTTTAATTCTATGGCCTGACTATCTCAAATCCAAGCATCGCTCTCTATCCCCCTTAGATACCATACTATGTGACTGTCCTCTGTCTTCTGGGTTACAGCAATAGCTGACTAATTGCTTCAATTCCTTCTATACTTATGCACCTCTGCCGCCATTTTTTTTCATTCAGCTATTATGATGTTCTTTCCAAAATGCAGATCTAATCTTTATATTTCCCTGTTTTAAAACCCTCTTCCATTACCTTGAGAAAAATTCCAAATTCTTAACTAGACATAAAGCCCTTCAGGATTTATGAGCCCTGCTCAGCTTTCCTGCCCTATCTCTCACCATGTCCCCCCAGGCACTCAGTGTTCAGCCATCTTGAATTCCTTTCACTTCCTCAAACATGACAGTGCTCTTTTGATCTGATCATGTGTGTCACCTACTCCCTCCATTTAGGACAGCTTCCTCCTCCTCTCTATCTTCCCCTGTGTAATCTCTATTTCTCCTTCAAGGAACCAGTTTAAATATCAGATCTACTGAGAAGCCTTTGCTGACCCCACAGGTCTGGAATCAACAGTAAATATTTCTCCTCATTCTGTTCTATAATTGCAAGTCTAATTTTCTGCATCCTATACTGGGGAGTAAACTGCACGTAGGTAGGAACACTTTGTAGTACCTAGCACAGTTTATTCTCACTTGACTCAAATGAACTCATACATAAAAAAGAAGTGTCTCATTTATGGTAGAAGAGATGATGACCACGGACTCAAGGGAACCAGTATTTACATGTAGGTCATCTTCCAACTCATAGTGTGATCTTACATGAGACTTATTACCTCTTGGGGCCATAGTGTTCTCACCTATAAAATTAGAATGTTTAATTAGTTTTCTAGGGTCCTTAACACCAGTGTTTGTGATTCTTCACTCTTTTGGTTTAAAATAATATGTTTTTTCAGCCACCTGAGAATAGCTTTTTTTTATACTGTGGAGCATTAACACAAGTGAGTTTTTGTTCTTTGGATGTTCACTGCAGTCTGTGTCTGCTTCCCCCTCACATTGACCTCAGTACCAAATCTTTCCTCCATAGACATGTACCCTTCAGCTTAGTGGAGCAAATCTATTTTTATTCCTCATTTTTTTCCTGAAACTAACAGCTCATCATTTATAGACCTCTTTGGTGAGGGGGAGCTGGTTGTTTTGGAATATTGGCACTTCCAGTTTTAACCAAGATCAGCTAGACTCTTCCTACTTATGGCCCAAGGATAGAAATTGGGAAGATAGAAGCTATGTTAACTGGAGAACTATCTCTCGGGCATTCTCTTAGGCTGTTTTGCTCAAAAAGTGTATTTGAAAGGACTTCATTTTCATTTAGCTCAAGTGGTTCAGGAAGTTCTATACATGACAAAGTAAATTCAGAAGTTCTGGTTATAATCCTTGCTCTTCTTAATTGCCATGCACTTAAATAATAGTCTTAACTTGGTTTGTCTTAAAGAAGAATAAATAGCCATCACTTGGTTACCCCAGATGAGCACTGGCTGTTAGACACAGCTAATGAATCATTGAACACTACGTCAAAAACTAATGACGTACTATATGTTGGCTAATTGAACATAAAAAAAATAAAGCAAAAGAATAAAAGAATAATAGCAATTCATTTTCCAAAGAGAATGTGAAGACCAATGTGTAAGAATGAGTACTTAGTTTGGAACATACAAATAAGACCTACCTTAAATACCAGCCATGTTGTAGGAGAATTTTACTCATATAATTATATATTTCAGGAGCCATTTTAATTTGCCATATTTAAAAACCAGTACATTAAATCTTATTGGGAAGTTCATTCTCTTTGAAAACTTGAATCTAAAATAAACGATCTGTGACATTTTTATTAAATATTTATTGGATAACAGTAAACACCATGTTGGGTCAGACTCTGAAATTTCCCATGTGTCATGGTGCCTTTTTGTGCTGTTTTACCAAAGATAATAGTTCTCATCTTGACATATATCATCATCATCATCATTATCATTGACTAGTGATCTTAGAGCTAAGAGGAAGGGACTTGAAAGGAGAGCTGGAGTCTTTTGAAATTATTAAGATGTTATTTGTTGGTGGTTCTGTTAACTAGTCACCTGGCTAACAGCTTCAGCTACTGTAACCCTCTTAGAATGCTCTCACAATTCTATTTAGGCTCTCGATCTTTACTATGAGAAATAATATTTTTATATAACCTCTTGAGTCTGATTGTTTTGCTTTCCTGAAGTGATTTCTGTGCACATTTACCATTAGTATCTAATTTGATTTTAGACGATAATATTCAGCAGGGAAGAAAAAGAGAGGGGGGAAAAGGAAGTGAGTTAACATGACAGACCATAATGATTCTCTGGGAAGCCTGGGGATGTTTGAGTGGGATGACGCTTCTTTTGTACGCCAGTCCATTCTGTTTGGAAATAGGCATTTACTGCTTTTAAATAGATATTACTTTCACTAATGATCATGACTGCCACCAAATGGGATGCTTTGAAGAGTGTAATTTTTCCTTCTAGCCATAAATTGGTCCTCACGTGGTGTGTCTGTTCACTGCTGTGCAGCAACTGAACATGTTTAAAAAATGACTTCGGTTGTTTGTTTATTCACGTGATCAGTGTACAGAAGTCTTTTTGCAAGGATTTACAATTCTGCAGCAATTCCCCCTGCTAACAGAAAACAAAGGTGTCCAGCTTTGTTTAACAACAGAGTTTGTTCTTGAACTGTCCTTAGCTAAGGCAAGTAGCTTGTGGGACACAGCTTTACGTTGAAAAGGAGAAAAAAATGAGGCCAAGAACGTGGGGTGCCCCCCGCAGACTCTGCCCTAGCTGAATTCATCTTTGAGTCAATTTGACTCTGATTAAATCCTATCTGATTTTATTCCAGAGAAAATTACCAAGAGATAGATGTTTGACACTATAGCCAATTAGATGGCTGAAGTTTGAAGTAAAATCCCTGCATACAAATATTAAAATATTTTCATATTTTTGATTGATTGAACTTATAATACGTGAAATACCCAGATGCTTTCAGCAGGACGTGGTGCTAAAGGAGATGTTGGGATGTCTCTCCGAGCCCTCAATCCCACTATCCCTTAGAAATGACTTTGAAGAGAGAGCAGGCAGCATTGGTAGTGAGGAAATCTCTGTCTTTAGAGCCATGCAGATGTGTTTACAGTCTGAGCTATATGCATCAGGTGACGTCTGGGGCAAATTATTTTTCCTTTCTGTACATTACTTTCCAAATCTTCAAAATGCGACCTAGCTCATAGTGTTGGGTAGAAATTAAATGATAGAAATCTCTACCGGTGCCGAAAAGATATATTGGTTCCTCTACATCTCTGCTCCGCTTCCTCCTTTCATAGTCAAATGCCTCACAGGAAGAAGTCCATGCTCTATGATCAGGTGCTCAGAACTCCAAGTGGGTTTCGACGTGAATGGACATAATACTTCTAAAAATGAAAGGCCTTGATTAACACAATTACCAGCTGCACTCCTTCTGATAAGGGCTCCGGTTTTCTCTAAAACTTAATCATGGTTAGACTTCTACCACTTAAAAAAAAAAACCATAAGTATAAAATGCATTAATGTTATGATTGCCCTGTTCATGTTATACTTTATATAAGACAGAAGAACAGGTAACGTCATGAGCACTAAAATCATGCTTCACTTTCGTTGCTAAAATGTCTAGAGTGCTAATACACAATCAGCCTTTTAACCTTGATTGGGAAATGTGTGACCTGTAAAGCTATTACTTCTGCAAGAATTTTTCTCAGGGCTAACCTCACTGAGAGGTAGTTCTTTAATTTCCCGTATCACTTAAGTGATAGTCCCACTAACCCAAAGGAGCATCAGACTCCTTTCATTTTCCCCTATCTTTAGAGGGGGACTATGACAGGCAATAAAGCTGCGAGAGAAATGCCCATGCATGGTCTAGAGCGCGTTGTCATGTCTGAGGAGGAAGAGCCTCCGCCCCCTGAGAATCTAGGGATTGTCTTCTGGTACCATGTGACCTTAGAACTGGTAGTGAGACTTAATCTCATATTACGCTGTATTTGTGTAAAGATCATTAAAGTACATGTCATGAGTTACTTACCTTATAGTCAAGGTCAGGACATTCATCCATTTTATAAAGTCACAGAAAGGTGGCAACATCATTTAAAAAGAATCTGCGGAAGATACGTCTACCCTGAGCTTGGTAGGCAATGAACAAATCAAAACAGGTGTTGATGAGGAGAGTTCGAAGCCCCTTGACTAAAGTCTGAACTCGAGCTGTTCCCAGATGTAGAGATTTGCAGGAACTCATCCAGAATGAAGAAGGCTAGTAGGATCCTTACCTCTTTATTCCCTAGCCCCGAGTTCCCAACATTTCTACATTGTAGAAGAGATGGGATACACCGTCATCTAGATTTAGCCTCTCAATCTGAGGGGTTTTGCCTGCCTTTCTTAGTTATTAGCGAAGAGCCAGAATGAGAATTTATTTTGGTATGTGTATGGAAAGGGAACATGACTGATGGAGGAACTATGTACCCAGTTCTAAATAAACCTCATCCCCATTGACATTTTTTTAAAAAAACTATTTTTTAAAAGAAAAATCATTTAATGAATTAAATCTAACAGTAGGCATTAATTACACCTTTTGAATAGTATGTAAGATTTCCTTTGGAGAAAAACTACAAAGTCATTTCTGCATGAATTATTATGCTCTAGCTCCTAGGACCTGCCCATGTATGCCCTAAAGCCAGGATACACCAAAATAGCCCCATTAGATATTAAGTTCAAACCTTCTTTGCCCTCAGGCTCCCTAAGTACCTCCTCAGCGTCCACACTCAGGAACCCCACCCCCCAACACGATATGAGTGCCTGTCAGGTTGTTCATCCTGAGGATATTACCCTTGCCTAGCGCCTAATTAGAGCAGGATGCCACAGCATTAAATTTTTACTTGGCTTGGCTCTGCTTTTTCTTTTGAAGTGGAGAAAAATAACATTCCAATTTTGGATGCTTCCCTTTCTGTTTTAACTTACAGCTAGTTGTCCCTACCTGCTACGAAAATAGTATTTTTGTGTTTAAAAAATAATTAGACCTATTGGGTGAGATAGCTCTTACGTGTAAAAGCTTGGGGGAGGTTATATGTCAAAAGCCACTCTTGGGGCACCTGGGTGGCTCAGTGGGTTAAAGCCTCTGCCTTCGGCTCAGGTCATGATCTCAGCATCCTGGGATCTAGGCCGCATTGGGCTCTCTGCTCAGCAGGGAGCCTGCTTCCTCTTCTCTCTCTGCCTGCTTGTGATCTCCCTCTCTGTCAAATAAATAAATAAAATCTTAAAAAAAAAAAAAAGCCACTCTTTAAACTCTCTCCTGTGTTGGTTCACTCAGGTTGGCTCATGGGAGGCAGCCTGTTTGAGGGATGAACCTGGGAGGCTGGTGGTTTAGGTTTAGTCCCGGCCCTGCCCACTGGAGGTCTGATTGTGCCAATCTCCTCCTCCTCTGGGCTTTGGTTTCCTTATCTCTAAATACTAATACCACTTTGATGGAAAAGACCTTTCTCCTGTGTGTGAAGGTTCCCCTGCACCCGGTTAAAAAGGAAAAAACATTGCTACTCTACTTCTTCTGGTGTGTAGCCCGTCACTGATTAGCTGTGGAAATGGTAGCCTGTTTGTGTTAGCCACTGTTCTTGAGACCCTAGCTCCCATAATTTTAGGTAGAATTGAATCAGTGTGTTTGTTCTCTTTCTACCTTGGTGTGAACAAAGGAATTCCCCAAACTCCATCTAAGATGGAGTGGTGACTATGTAATTTTAACTTTTTTTTGAGACCTGAATCCTCTATAAATTTTCTTGTAGAAGACAATGGGATGTATTGGATATATTCTGTAACTTTGACAGAACTTTCTTCAAGGAGCCAGATATCATATTCAGAAATTAAATAATCATGAGAGACCTCCAAACTAAGGTTTTTAGTGTTTTTTCACAGACCAAATTCTCATTAAACATATATCCCCTTCCGTCCTCCTTTCTTTTCCCCTTCTTACAGTTCTCTCATGTTATGCTATGTTTTTAGGAGTTTATGCTGATAATAATGGATTTTAATGTTTGTGATAAGCTGACATTTGTGAAAATGTATGCAGGTAACTCATAATTCACTTTTGAGCTGGCCTTTTGATAACATATCCAATTAAAATATGCCATCTGGAAGGCCTTAGTTCATAGTAAGAAAGTACCTCTTCGGTTTAAAAAAAAAAATCGAAATGATTGCTCACAGTATTTCTAAGAAAAAAAAAAAAATCCCATGTTTCCCTGATGTTGGTATGGACCATTTTCTTTGGGTGGATTTTTTATATAAATGTAATTATAAAAAATGCTGCACACAAATTTAGGCACACTGCTTGTTTGTTTCTTGATGACATCAGCACAGTCCTGGGGGGAGAAAGTAAAAATAAACTTTTACATCTAATGCCACTGCTAACTTTTAGCTAAAATAACCACATACTCACCAGGTGGGAAATCCACCCCCTTCCTTCTCATGGGGTATTCCCCCCCTACAGTAAACATCAGTAGATAATTCAAATTAATTGAAAGCTTTCGGCAAGA
This sequence comes from Ailurus styani, assembly GCA_002007465.1. Classification (NCBI taxonomy): domain Eukaryota; kingdom Metazoa; phylum Chordata; class Mammalia; order Carnivora; family Ailuridae; genus Ailurus; species Ailurus styani. The sequence continues at coordinate 1,580,266 of LNAC01000041.1, read as the reverse complement.
ACTGCGTCCATTAAAATATCCATTTACTGTCTTGTTTTTGATTTTGCTAGCTCAGTGACCTATCGGAATGGGTATGTTATTCACTCTTTTAATATACATGTACTTTGCATGGACAACTGACTTTAGCTTATTTGTTATGAGCTGGGCTTCTCATGTGTGAGTGTTCAGGGCAGTTTCCATTCTTCGTGCCTCTGCAATGAAAAAAAATCAAAACAAAACAGCCCGGCACCACACTTCAATCTCATGGAATTAGACGTGGCTGCACACTTAAAAATTCGTTGCCAGGCAGCTTGTTAAAACCGCTGCTCTGTAATTAGGAGAATGGCCTGCCCCCCCCCCCCCCCCCCGTTAAGACACTGAAGGTTGTTTTTTCGAGTCTCTCTCTCTCTTTTTTTTTTTTTTTTATTCTGCGTGTGGTCTGGATGGCCAGTGGCCATAGATCTGAACTTGGTAAAATGACAGAAGTGTGCAGCCTTGCCTTCACCCCAGCTTCTCAGTGCTTCCACCCTCTCCCAGTGCCATCACGGGATTCCAGCACTGCTCTTCGGTGGGGCTGGAATTCATCATCAAAATGGAAAAAGCTAGTTAGTCTCCCTTTCTCATCCAGGATCCCTGAAATGAACCAGCAGAAGAAGGAAATGTTACTTGCAACCATTAAGAATAACCATTAAGGTTAACTAGCTTTTGACATTTCTCCATATCCCAAGTAGAAGCATTTTCAACTGAAAGAACCCATAGAATGAATTTTTAAAGCTCCTGACGATCCAGTCCCCCCTCCTCCTCCCTGAATATAGTGTTTCAGCTTTAGTGGAATTGCCTTTTCTTTTGGGGAAATGTTTTCATTCTGAGTCCGGGCGCCTCATATTTAAAATCCATATGGCTTTGTGATTCTGGTGGTGTTTTGCAAATGTGATAACATTTAGCCTTGCTAATGTTACACAAACCGTGAAGTTCTTTCCTTTCTTGTTGTTGACCTTCAGTGCTCTGTTAGTCTGTTAGTCTGCTAGTCCGAATGACTCGGTCACCCTAGAAAGCTTGAGCTTCTTTCCTGTGGCTGAACTAAAGGCAGTTCCTTGTGCTGTGTTTTGTTTTTGACATTTTAATTGCAAAAATGTGAACATTTTTATTAAAGTTTCTTAGAGGAGTGAGGAGGGATTGGGGCATCTAAGCTTTCTTGAGCCTATGCTGTTAGGTAAATAGTTGCATTCTGTGGGGGCATATTGATGAGAGCTTTTGCTGAATTAAAAAAAAATTAACTGTTAGTTGGGGGGCACAGGGGCAGAGATGGATTGTAAAAATGGATTTCAATTTTTAGGAATGTGTTTTAATTCTAAATTATAACCTATTTGAATTTAGGTGAAATCTTCTGTGTTAAAACCCTTGCTCACCTTTTAATAAAAAGAAGCACATTTGGAATTCAAGAAATCCTGGGAGAATAGAAACCTTTCATTTTATTTATTAGACTTTTCCTTTAATAGTGTAATTTACTTTTTAACAGGTACCACTGTTTAAATTATATATTTGTAGGGAGAATTGAATGAACTAGAAAAAACTCCAACTTATTTCCATTTCATGAAAGTTTAATGAAAGCACCTGTGTGGATATTCTGGTGAACAAAAATTAACTTGGTGCCAAAGAAATTCTGGTCTCAACTGATATTCCAATCCTCAGTGGAGTAAAAAGCCTTTGGCTAGCACCCCAACCCTACGATTACTACTGTGTGGCTTTAGAATGGAAGGCCCTGGAACTTGGACAAGGTGGAATCAATGGAAAGGAAGCAAGAATAAGAACAAGCATAAGATTCAGGGGCCCTTGTGACCAAAAGACCTTATGCTCTGCAGCGGGCTGGGAAGGCAGAACAATTCTGTTTTTACCTGTGTCTCCTGTGCCTATCCTGAGGTGGGTGCTGAGTGGGAGCGGGGAAGGGGCTGAGATGACCCTCTGGTGGGGGAGGGGATAGTGCCCGGCCGGGGGTGGGGCGGGGGGAGGAGTTCTGGCCTGTGCACTGCCACTCTCTGTCCCGTGTTGTGTCCATCTGTCAGCAGATGTGGCCTCCGACCTACATTAGTGGCTCCTAGACATCTTCAGACACTGTCCCGGGACCCCTGTCTGTCTAGGAATAAGGATTTGCAAGTCATCAGGAAAGTAATTACAATATAGGAATTATCATTAAGCTCACTTCATGAATGGAAATGTCTACCCTTTTAATTTTTTTCTTAAAATATTTGAGAGAGAGAGAGAGAGAGAGCAGGAGGAGGGGCAGAGGGAGAGGGAGAAAGAGAATCTCAAGCAGACTCCCTCCCGAGCTTGGAGCCCATTGCAGGATGGCAGGACTCAATCAGAGGACCCTGAGATCACAACCTGAGCCAAAACCCAGAATCCGAGGCTCAGACAACTGAGCCACCCAGGTGCCCCTACCTTTTTTTATTTTCTACGATTATGTCTTCTTTATAATTTTTAGAGTCTAGTAGTTATCAGGTTGGTTTATTTCTTGGTTGGTTTATTTACTTATGGAAATTACAGTGATAGTGTAGGTGATAGCTTTCTTCTTTCTATTTAAAAAAATGACCTTACTGGGCAAAACCTAAAACTGGCAACTCTGTTGATTATCACTTCGCTTCTGAAACTGCAGCAGCTTTGAACTTTATAGTCAAGTAAGTCCTATTCTGACAAACTCCATGTTCTTTTTTTTTTTAAACTTTGTTTGTTTGTTTTTAATTATTTGCCCCAGGGGTACAGGTCTGTGAATCATTAGGCTTACACCTTTCACAGCACTCCCCATAGCACAAACCCTCCCCAATCAAACTCCATGTTCTAAGGAGTTTTCCCCAACCACCAGACGTGTCTTGGCTCAAAAGCCGCTGCTTTACAAAAGTTTTGTTCTGCTGAAACCCGCAGAAGTGGCGTCCTTGTTGGTGGCAATCATTCACCTCTTCCTTGGTGGAGAACTCTAGGTCTTAACCTCTGTTGCAAGGGGGATGCATTCGGAGTTTCTAGGCCCCAATTGTACATCGTTTTCATTCCCTAGAGGAAAGTGGGCGGGGCGGATTAATAGGGGTGGCCTGCTGCCCGTATTAATGAGGATAAGTGGCTGGAGACCAGGCTCCCTGCCCCCATTTCTCTGTTGCTCCTTTGCCTTTATGAGGTGGAAGACGGTGGGCAGGAGAATGAAGATGTTGTTCTAAGAGACTCTTAACCTCAGGAAACAAACTGAGGGTCGCTGGAGGGG